>JAJLTG010000068.1:0-52891 GCA_030568095.1 Naumovozyma baii
AGTGTCACACATCGGTTACCTAATTACGGATTAACCCTAAATCTCATGGACGATTAGTCAATCAGCGATTACCCGCTTGAACTTGAAAGCATATATAAGTCGACGAAGTCGACGTTACATAATAGATATATACGTTCCATTAAAAGAGGGACAGACCAAATAGAACGCAAGAAAACTATCCATCAGGATAATAGAGAACCACTTCAACAACCCTTACTCACTCATCCACTCTATTACAAAAAAATATAAATTATGCTCGTATGGCGCAGTGGTAGCGCAGCAGATTGCAAATCTGTTGGTCCTTAGTTCGATCCTGAGTGCGAGCTGATTTTTTTTACAGTTCTAATTCTAAGGGATCTGCAGCTGAAAATAATAATAAAATCATCTCCACTTACATAGAAAGTCTACAACAAAAAAGAATAATCCTTTTGCAATTTGCTCAAGGAACTCATAAGATATGTTGAAGTGTATTGATTCTCTGTTATGCGAGAGTTAATCGATCGGCTCGAGAAACACGCAGTTCCTTTGCGCGCTTATTTTTCTCGTTTCTTCCGTTCATCGATAAAGAAACTGGATCTGATAAGATAAGATTGTTTCTGATAAGATTGTCTATCTAAGATATGCAATAGAACAGAACTCCTTCATCATTCTTCCTACAATGTTGGGTACAATTTTGTAATCTAACATCTCTTTGGAACCTTAATCTATCTTATCAGAGGTGGACCTTACAGATTGCCCATTTTTTCTATCTGACTCTGGAAGTAGTTGCGTTTGATCAAGTCTCCAGTAAGATAGATAAAGGGTTATAAATATATCAATAATGGCTGGAGAATTTATTTTTTTAAAAATATTTTTATAATGATGCCAAAAAACAAAAACCCAAAATAATATAATATTCTAAAATAAAAAATGACAGGTAGTGTAGCCGATCGTACTTTAGGTTGGTCAATTCAAGACTGGATTAAATTTCATCATAATGCAAACAGTGGAGATTCACTTCAATTATTAGTTTCTCTGGTGGAAGCTCAACAGGTTGCTCCCACTGATCCTGCCTGGATTTCACTTTGCTCCATCGCTAATCTTAGACAACAATGGCAAATTTTACAACATAGAACTGATAAAAATACGTTTCCATTATATGGTGTCCCTGTAGCTATTAAGGATAATATTGATGCCAGAGGTTTTCCAACTACAGCAGCATGTCCATCGTTTTCGTATGAAGCTGAAAAGGATTCTAAAGTTGTTAAATTATTAAGAAATGCTGGTGCCGTCATCATTGGAAAAACAAATTTAGACCAATTTGCTACTGGGTTAGTTGGTACTAGATCACCGTACGGGAAAACGCCTTGTGTCTTCAGTGATAAACATGTTTCGGGTGGATCATCTGCTGGTAGTGCTAGTGTCGTCGCAAGAGGCATTGTACCCATTGCCCTAGGTACAGATACTGCCGGTTCAGGAAGAGTTCCGGCTGCTTTGAATAATTTAATTGGGGTGAAACCAACAAAGGGTGTCTTTTCGTGTCAAGGTGTTGTACCGGCTTGCAAATCTTTAGATTGTGTCTCTATCTTTACATTAAATTTGTCTGACGCTGAGTGCTGTTTTAAGATCCTTTGCCAATCAGATATTGAAAATGATGAATATTCGCGTGCTTATCCATCTAATCCATTAACAAATTTTCCTCATGATCTAAAAATTGCTATTCCGAAATCTTTGCCTTGGTATGGTGAGGAAGAAAATGCAATATTATATAGCAATGCCATTGAAAATTTGAAAAATACTGGTGCTAATATAATCGAAGTCAATTTTGAACCCTTTTTAGAACTGGCTCGTTGCCTCTATGAGGGACCGTGGGTAGCTGAACGTTATGCTGCTGTTTCTGACTTTTTAAAGACAAATCCCTCTGATGAAACACTTGATCCTGTTGTAAAATCGATCATAATGGGTGCTACAAAGTTTTCCGCCGCTGATTCATTTCAATTCGAATACAAAAGACAAGGTATCTTGCAAAAGATAAAAAAAATGTTAGAAAATATCGATGTGTTATGTGTTCCCACCTGTCCTTTAAATCCAACATTTGAAGATGTGACAAAAGAACCTCTTCTAGTTAATTCAAGACAAGGAACTTGGACCAATTTTGTAAATTTAGCTGATATGGCTGCATTAGCCGTACCTTCTGGTTTTAGATCTGATGGTTTATCTACCGGTATAACATTAGTAGGTAAGAAGTTTACCGATTTTGCTTTACTTTCATTAGCTAGGAGATATTTTCAAACTGCATTCCCAAATAATACAAGAACTTATGGTACTTTCCTTGACAGATCAGTCTCAGAATCAGATGATAATTTATTGGGGCCTCCAATCTCACCTGCCAACTCAATTAAGTTAGCAGTTGTAGGTGCACATTTGAAAAGACTACCATTACATTGGCAACTTGAAAAAGTAAATGCTACTTTCATTGCTTCCACCAAGACTTCCAAAAAATATAGGCTTTACGCATTACCAAAGAATGGACCTATTTTAAAGCCAGGACTGAGAAGAGTTGATGAAGAAAATGGTTCTGCTATCGAAGTAGAAACTTATAGTATTCCAATTGAAAATTTTGGTACTTTTATATCAATGGTGCCAGAACCCTTAGGAATTGGTTCGGTTGAACTAGAAAGTGGAGAATGGGTTAAATCATTTATTTGTGAGGAAGTAGGTTACGTCGCTGATGGCTCCGTGGATATCACAAAATATGGAGGTTTCAAGAAATATATTAACTTCCTTGAATCCGAAACGAAATTACAAAAGCCCTTTAACACTGTTTTAGTTGCAAACAGAGGAGAAATTGCTGTTCGTATTATTAAGACTTTAAAAAAGATGGAAATAAAATCGGTTGCTATCTATTCTGCTCCAGACAGATATTCACAACATGTCCTGGATGCCGATGTATCTGTAGACTTAGAAGGCACTACAGCCGCTGAAACGTATCTTGATGTTGAAAAAATCATTAAGGCAGCCAAAAAAGTTGGAGCAGAGGCTATTATTCCTGGTTACGGATTTTTATCTGAAAACGCTGATTTTTCTGAAAAATGTGAAGCTGAAGGTATCACTTTTGTTGGACCTTCAGCAAATGTTATTAGAAGTCTAGGTTTGAAACATTCAGCTAGGGAAATTGCTCGAAAAGCCAACGTACCCCTAGTTCCTGGTTCTCCATTAATCACTACTGCTTCGGAAGCCAAGCAAATTGCTGCTAAGCTAAGATATCCAATCATGGTTAAATCCACTGCTGGTGGTGGTGGAATTGGTCTTCAAAAGGTTGAGTCTGAACATGATATCGAACGGGTTTTTGAAACAGTTAAACATCAAGGTGCCGCATATTTTGACGATTCAGGTGTCTTCATGGAAAGATTTATCGAGAATTCTAGACATGTAGAAGTTCAAATTATGGGTGACGGATTAGGTAATGTTTTAGCAATTGGAGAACGTGATTGTTCTTTGCAACGCCGTAACCAGAAGATCATTGAAGAAACTCCAGCTCCTAATTTACCAAAACAGACCCGTCGTAAATTGAGAGAAGCTGCTGAAAGATTAGGATCAATTTTAAAGTATAAATGTGCAGGCACTGTAGAATTTATTTATGATGAAAAGCATGATGAATTTTACTTCTTAGAAGTTAACACAAGGTTACAAGTTGAACATCCGATTACAGAAATGGTTACTGGTCTTGATCTAGTCGAATGGATGCTGTTAATCGCCTCTAATAAATCCTCAGATTTTATGAGTAGGAAAATAGAAGTCAATGGTGTATCGATGGAAGCAAGATTGTATGCAGAAAATCCGGTACTTGGTTTTAAACCTTCTCCTGGTCAATTGATCGAGGTTGATTTTCCAAAATTTGCAAGGGTTGATACATGGGTAACAAGAGGTACGGTAATATCTCCAGAATATGATCCAACATTGGCTAAAATTATTGTTCACGGTAAGGATAGAGAAGATGCATTGAGAAAGTTGAATAGGGCTTTAAATGAGACGAATATATTCGGTTGTATTACTAATATCGATTATTTGAGATCTATTACTTCATCTGAAATGTTTAAGAACGCTAAGGTTTCCACTAATGTTTTGAATTATTATGATTACAGGCCATCTGCTATTGAAATTTTAAAGCCAGGTTCCCATACTTCCATCCAAGATTATCCTGGAAGAAAAGGTTATTGGAGGATTGGCGTTCCACCATCAGGGCCTATGGATGCATTTTCGTTTAGGCTTGCAAATAGAATTGTAGCTAATGACTACAAGGCACCTGCTCTTGAGATAACATTAAATGGTCCAACAATTTTATTCCATGTTCAAGCTATTATTGGTATTACTGGTGGTAATTGTGTTTGTCTATTGAATGGTGTTCAAATTGAACAATTTAAACCTATCCATGTTAGTTCGGGTGATACACTCTCTATTGAAAAGTTAACAACAGGTTGTAGAGCATATTTAGCAATTAGAGGTGGTTTGGACATTCCTGAATATCTTGGTTCAAGATCTACTTTCACTCTGGGTAATTTTGGTGGTTATAATGGTAGATGCTTAAAAGTTGGTGACACGTTATTTTTGAATGAAGGTACTGCAAAATCATATAGTATGCCAGAGCATGAGAAGTTTAGCGAGGTATTACCTTCAGCACTACTTCCTCCAATTTCAGGTGATAAGCAATGGAAAATTGGCGTTATGAGTGGTCCTCATGGTTCTCCAGATTTTTTCAAGCCTGAATATGCACAAAAGTTTTTCACTGAAAAGTGGAAAGTACATTATAACTCGAATCGTTTTGGTGTTAGATTAACTGGTCCTAAACCTGAATGGGCTAGAAATGATGGTGGTGAAGGTGGTCTACATCCTTCCAATGCGCACGATTATGTTTATTCTGTCGGTGCTATTAACTTTACAGGGGATGAGCCCGTCATTGTCACATGTGATGGCCCTTCTTTAGGCGGGTTTGTTTGCTATGCAGTTGTTCCTGAGGCTGAATTGTGGAAAGTTGGTCAGGTTAAACCAGGTGATTCTATTCAATTTGTTCCAATTTCTGTCGAAACTTCCAGGGAACTTATGGCTTCTCAAGATATTGCTATTAAAACATTAAATCCAGGTAAGTTAAAGTTATTGGATGATGCTTCTGTATTCTCGACACTACAAGACCCAGTGCTAGCCACCTTAGATAAGAGTTCAGAACTTTCTCCAATTGTCACATATAGGCAGGCCGGTGACCGTTATATTTTAGTAGAATATGGCGAAAATGTTATGAACTTCAATATTTGCTATAGGATCTATTGTCTGATAAATTTAGTTAATGAACATAAAACTGCTGGTATTGTCGAAATGTCTCAAGGTGTTAGATCTATTTTGATTGAGTTTGATCCATATGTCATTGCCCAAAAGGAATTGCTGGACTTACTATTAGCCTACGAGGAGGAAATTTATTTCACCAAGGATTGGACGGTTTCTTCAAAAGTGATAAGGTTACCGATGGCATTTGAGGATACTAAGACCATGGCATGTGTTGCCCGTTATCAAGAAACAATTAGATCATCAGCTCCATGGTTACCCAATAATGCTGATTTTGTTGCTAATATTAATGGTGTTACACATAAGGATGTTTCAGACATGCTTTACTCCGCACGTTTTATGGTTTTAGGTTTAGGTGATGTCTTTTTGAGTTCACCTTGCGCTGTTCCTTTAGATCCAAGACATAGATTCCTTGGAAGTAAATATAATCCATCAAGGACATTCACTGAGAGAGGTGCAGTTGGTTTAGGAGGCATGTTTATGTGCATTTATGCTGCTGCTAGTCCTGGTGGTTATCAATTGATGGGTAGAACGATTCCAATTTGGGATAAGCTGATGTTAAATCCTTCCTCACATGTGGATCCTTGGTTGTTAAGTCCCTTCGACCAAATCGAATTTTATCCGGTGGCAGAAGAAAAGTTGGATAAATTTACAGATGATTATGACCATGGAAGATTTACTGTTGATGTTGTAAATGAGGAATTTAATCACACAGATTATTTAAAATGGCTGGATAATAATTCTAAATCTATTAAAGAATTCCAGTCATTACAATGCGGTGAAAATGCAGAAAAGTTTAGTAAATTGATTGAACAGTCGAACAAAGAACTAGATATTGCTGAGGATATAGAAATGAATCAAATAGAAGAATATCCGGAAAATTCCTTCATGGTTTACTCTCAATATTCAGGCCGTTTCTGGAAGCCGTTGGTATCTGAAGGAGATATCGTAAAGTCTGGACAAGGATTAATCGTAATTGAAGCAATGAAAACGGAGATGTTAGTTTCAACTTTTCATGCTGGTAAAGTTCTGAAGATTTTACATAAGAATGGTAGCATGGTGGATTCCGGTGATTTAGTGGTTGTTATTGAACCTATCGCTGCTTGAATATGTAACATCCACCATCATATACTGTATATAGCTAAAATTTATCACATATTAAAAAAGCAAGATTATTTCATTAAAGTCATGGTTATTTTCTTTCGAAATATACAAATTTCATACATAGTCTATTCAGAATTGGCATATGAAAAATCGCCATAATTCTTTTCTTCTACGGGGCACTTTTACTCAAAATATTTCTGTGTACGGCACTTCTTTTGGTAATGGTAATCCTTTCACTTTAAAGTATGGTCTCGTACAGAAATAATATGGCCACCACGTATTATCGCTTGAAGGGTTGCAGGTGCATTTGTTTTGCAATCTGATACTTTCTTCGACGGGACATGCATGGTAATCTGGGTGGTAGAATCCAAGACCATCAAAGAAGTGGACCTCTGATTCATCCAACAATAGAGAGGCGGCAATTGAATGGACGGGGGCATCTCCCCATCTTTCATAATAAAATCCACCAGCTTGATCCAAGTAGTCAAAATAATCTTTATAGGCATCAGATCTGTAAAATTCTAATGATGCAATTTCAAAATTGGTCCAGAAATGACAACCATTATAAGTTTCGCCATTATCATCCGAAATAAAACCCATCAGGTTGTTTGGATGCACATGTTCCGGGTGTATTTCTGTAAAATTTTTCACAGTTTCCCATAATGTTGGAATGGTTTCTTCGTATTCATGTACTGACAAAATGAACCCGTATTTCTTTTTGTTCACTCTCATGAACTTGAAAATATCGTATTGAATGTCACAATATATCTTAATATCTGTATCAACTCTCCAATAGTAATCATATTCATCTAATAACGGGTGTCTCCATATGAAACCGGACTGATAGCGACACATATGTCTGTAGGGAATCACACCGCCATAAGGAACATTTTGCTCCTCCATTGATTTTCTCCTCTCTTCAAACTTTTCTTTATCAATCCAAGATGGAGTAGACCATTCTTTCTCGTCTATAAGACCAAATTTAGCTTTACCTGACACCATTGCAGAGACGACACGTTTAAATTCATCATCGAAGGGAACATCGTTCAAAAATATCCAGTCATAGTGGTATCTGTTATTGAAACGATTTTCTACATCATGAATTGACTTAACTAATTGCCATAAGTCACTATTTCTCGATAATGTAACCATTGCAGCCTTTTCCCTTATACCATCATCAGCTGGATGATGAACACCTTGAGCCGCATCAGTGAACGGCATTATATAATCTTTAGATTCTCTAACAGGATTTCTGATAAATATTCTGCCCTTATCATGGCTTGTATTACTGATATTAATAAATAAAGCGGTTATAAAGATGACTAGCGCAGCCCCAATAACCGTTATAGTATCTTTATTTTTTTCGCAGAAGGAAGGAGCAATTGAAGGTATAATTTCTGTACTCTCATCCTCTTTCTTTTTAATCTCTAGTTTGAGGTCCTCAGTGGACATGATATAATTTCTAATCCGCTTCAAAAGCTGTCAGTGTTTAAGAAGATTTGGAGTTTAGTCTAACACTTTTTTTTTCTATATTATCTTTGCATTTCTTGAAAAATTATTGCTGTTGACACGTTCGCGGGTTACATAATCGATGTATCATGGAATTATAAAGCGATGATTGCAGAGTAGCTCTGACAATGACCTGGCACACATTAATAGAATAAGTAAAGACAATGGATCTAATACAACAAGCATGTGATTTGGAAGGACAACCATTATCCAATAGAACGGTAAAAGAGGTGGTAGACAGGTATGCTGATGGTCCAAATTTAGTTAAAGATGTGCTACTACCAGAAAACCAATCTGATTTCCGTACCAATTTCATAACGAATCATGAGGAATATATTCACGTTAATGGTAAAAAATTTCGTGTTTGCCATAACTTATCAAACGGTGAAGGTTATTCTTTGCCGGTGCTTCTGTTTATCCATGGATTGGGTGGTAGTTTGGGGCAATTTGAACCATTATTAAGATTAACCGATTTAAGTGAAAGAAAGTTCTTTACCTTAGATTTACCTGGTTTTGGACAAAGCGATGAATTTGATGCATATACAATGGCTTCAGTGATTATAATGATCCAAAAAGTGCTTGAAATGGTTATACAGAAAGACAAGAACAAGACACGAAATGAAATCTTGAAGCTTATACTAGTGGGGCATTCCATGGGCTGCTTACTTTCCTTACACTTTTATGAAGTGTTTTCTAAACAATATGATATAAAGAAACTGATTCTGCTCTCACCACCAAAGCCTGAAATGACTTCATTGGCAAAGAATCACTATTGGACTCAAAAGACACTTTGGACACTTTTTAAGTTTCCCTTCATTTTTGACTTTTATAGGCATTATTTCGACCAAACTAAAGGTTTTTCCAGCTCAGGGATAAAGAAGTTTTTTTATAATGATGATCCTACAGATTATAATTTGAGATACAGGAAACTGTGGCAATTTCATAGTAATGTACAAAATAAGAGTAGAAGTTTGGTAGGGTATCTACTTGGCTGGGAACCGATTGAATGGGAAAGGATACATGAATTGATTCAGAATAAGAGTGAATCTGGATGCGTTTTAGGTGTTGTTATATTTTGTGGGGAGAATGATCAAGTGACATCACCCGAAGATGCAAGACAACTCTATGATTCTATCAAAGCTGATCATAATAAGAAGTTCATAAAAATATCAAACTGCTCCCATACTTTATGCTTTGATTCACCGTTAGAGGTTTGTAGACTCTTTACAGAGAATGCACTAATGGAAAGATGAGAAAAATATGAAAATAGATCTAAGTTCTATAGTAATAATATTCAATTTCTTGATATACATTTTCTTTAGTATTTATATCAAAAAAAAAAAAAATTGTTCATCTAAATAAATGTATCTTAAAATATTTGTATGTATATGTTAAATAAATGCATAAAAATGTATTGAAAGTTATTTTATGGTTGGTGTGTTAATGTCATCATTATGTTTCTTTAGCATAAAAATTAAAAAATTACAACTTGTATTCAGAGTACTCTTTCCCGAACGTAGTTGTTTTCGCCCACATTCCTTCTCAAATCAGTACTTCTTAATTCCCGTAATCTATTACAAATTTGATTTGTTATATTATTAATTCTCTTTCTACTTTCAGAGATTGGACCTTCCAAATTCATATCAGGATTTAAATTTATTACCAAAGATATATGCGTTGGTGAAATTTTCCTCAGTCTAAATGTAGTCTCACCATCCCCGCGCAATATAGTTAACCTGAAGCACATCTTATCTTGTTGTTCAGGTTGTGTCCCATATTTTACTTCAAAAATTTCAGAAACATCGATGACATCAGGATCTCGTATCAAATTTGTCTTGTGGTATATTCTTTCCTTTCTTATCCGGAATAATTGTTCTAAACCAAAATCGTCATGCTTGGCAACTTCATCCAATGCTAATAGACACACGAAATCGAACAAAGTACCTTTACATGCCCAGGCGAAATTTGTATTCAAACCTGAGTTTTCAAAACTGAAAGTCACTTGGTTATGCTGGGTATTAATCTCTTCATTATTTAATTTTTGGAAAGTGGTCAATATCAAATATTTGACCATATATTGTCTACACCAAACAACGCCATCCATCTTTATATTTTTCAAATTATTGCTCTTTTCATTATGTATGTTACAAATCACAACAAATAGTTCGCAGGCATTTAATTTTCTCAAGCTCATAGCATTATTCCCAAAACTGTTTCTTTTATGTTCCTCTCTGAATCTTGTTTGATTATCAATTGGTAATGGATAATCATTCCAATTAGAATTAGCCTTCATCCAATTATCTGGGTTATTACTTAACACTGAGGATCTTCTTTCATTGCCTTGTTTTGCTAGATGTTCATAATATTCGTAGTTTTTGCTTGAGTCAGTCATATAAATAATATCCAATTTTTTGGATTGATCAGAGATCCCTTCTTGCACTGTGGGTAGCAATAAAGATGAGCTTGGTCTTCTATTTGATTTCTTACCAGAATCATTAATCAATTCAAAATCGGAAAATATGACTAAATTTGACAAATTTAAATGGACCAAATTGGGACAGTTTTTTAAGATATGTAAAATATACCCTAATGGTAAATCACGATATGGCGCATATTTCAAGAGAAATTTGTTAGTGTATGGATGGCGGGTTTTAAACGGTTCTTCAATCCTAATTTTAGTCTGTCTATTCTTAGGTAATACACTACTCACTTCTCCATTAGCATCTGTTGTTATTGGAGTTATAATAGGTATCTTCACTGGATTCGGTGATACAATGCTGTTCTTTTTTTGTCTGTTATTTATCTTTCTACGAAACCAACGGGAACCATTAGTTGAAGTAGCGTTGTCGTTGTTATTGCCTGCAAGTTTTTTTGTTGCCACATTTTCTGATGGATTGGGACTCCGTTTCCTCGATAGATTAGACACCGAATTTTGATTCGAATGTGATGTAGTGGTGGATAGTGAAATATGTGGATTGTTATGTAGTGATGACATAATACTGCTTGTGAATGATGATACCGAGCTGTTGGATCTATGTTTTCTCGTAAGATTAATTCCTGAGTTGTAGTTGGTTATTATGGAAGAATTTGAGTGTATTGATGAAGAGCGAGAGTTGACTTTTTTCAGGTTGAAACTTGAAAGTAGTGGCGAACTATATAATGGTTCATTTCTATATCTCCAATCTCTCCAACTTGCATATGCTAAATCTTGCCCAATTTCATCATTTGCACTCGATGATGGATTTGATCCAAAACTTGCAGTTGGAAGAGATGTTGGAGAGGCTGTTTCACTTTGTGTGTTGTCTGATGCAGTTGCCCTCAAATCACTATTATTGCTGATAGTATCGGTCATTGCGCCGTTTCCAGCTTCTGGAATGATTAAACCAGATTTCAATTGAGATAAATCTAATGATTTCACGTAAGCTCCATTTTCGGGGTGTAACCTTATGGACGTAACAAATTGGGCCACTCTATATGTAGAAGTGAAATAAGGACTTTCATATAGAACTAACTTGGAAGCAGCATAAATTTTCTTATTGACGTAAAGACTATTAACTAAAGTCCTTTGCTCATCTTGTATGTTATAAAGGATATATGCAATAATTTCCACTGGTAATTCATTAAATGTGGCTAATGGAGTCTCACCAATATTAAAGACAACGCGCTCCTTCTTTGGTATTGTATATTCCACACCTTTGCTTGAATGATGAGAGTGAGACGTCATATTTGAAAAGATGGAAAATGCATCTGATGCCTGATGATGATCATAAATCTTGTTAATAAGTTTTTTAGATGATGAAGTCAGTAAAGACTTATATTTTCTTCTAATTTTGGACTTCTTTGACGATTCCGTATTGATGGTCGCATTATCTAATGAAGTACTGCTGGCACCTGATCTCTCTAAAGACTCTTTCTTTTTGGGACTTACCTTATCATCAGTCATATACTTGTGTTTCACGGATGAAGTTGAACTCACAGGTGTGCCAACTCTACTAACAGAAGCACACCTAGAGACTAGTCCATATAAAGACTTCGAAGATTGTGAAGTTTCCCCATATAGATTTTTATAAACGGAAGTACCATAACGAGAACCGTAATTATTTGCCACTATATTAATTTTTTGATTATTATTATGACTTCGGTGCATTGTTCGTCTTCGTGGTATTGATCAAATCAACTATTCCGATACCAATGTAACTTTATCTATTATAGTTTGCACGTATAAAGGTTTATCTACCTTAGAATATGGAAGAGATAGTAAGGGCCGTGGCAGCAATGAGTCAAAACAAATTAAGACAGCGACAGTTGTTTGTTTAAAACGTAGTTTGCATTTGCTTTTCCTTTGAAGCAAATTAGACATTTGGAAAACCCTAGCACGCTCGGCGAAGAACGTGCCGTAGAGAAAAACACAATTGAGATCCCTGGAACAATTATTTAAAGCGGGGTCAATTTTATTTGAGGGCTACGGCCTTTTCTGAGAGCTGTCCGACACCTCTCCTCTGAACTGGAAAAACCAAAATTGTCCGCTCTAAGTTACCCTGTTTTGACGGATAAGATAAACAGTACTGAAGAAATTAATTGATTGATTGATAACCGATTAGTTGAATGGTTGATTATTTTTTATGTTTATTTTTGTATAAGTACTAATACAGATTTGTTGGCTAATTTGAATAAAGCTAAATAGGATGAAGTAAAATTAAATGTGAAGTAGAAAATTTTTTTGAAAGGAAAAATAAGCATACAGTTTAAACGAGAAATGTATCATTCTTTACTTTGCTACTTTAGACGTCTCTCATTTCAGCATCTTGATCTGAACTTTGATATGGTAAGTCTGGTACTGAGGTGACTAGTGGTGAATTTGTTGCATTAGCCCTTTCACTTTCGCTTTCTTCGTCATCGTCCATGGACCCATCATTAACAAATTTTAAGGTATTACCTTCATTGATTAGATGCCACACGTTTAAATAAGAATATTCTTGGATACAATTGTTCAATTGCAACATCGTGAACCCTCTTGATCTTATAATCTTAACGATATTCTCGAATGGTATCGAAGGAACGCCAGATTCTTGTGAGAATTTCTTAATGATAGTAAATATCTTCGTTGTTGGATTCTCATCTTCTTTATTCTTATTTGTGTCTTGATATAACGATTCTTTAGAAACCTTAATCAATCTCAATGCTTCCTCCACGTCATCAATATCCACGGTGTCAGACAATCTTAACTTCGCTAACCCTTGTGATAATCTAATTATACCTAATAACGTTCTAGCAGTGGCTTGACCGAATGAAAATTTAGAATCCATTTCTCTCTTAGAGTCTTGTCTTAATCTAATATAGGCTTGAGTCACATATTCGTTAACAGCTTCATTCAATACAGGTCTCTTTGTTTTGGCAAATGCAATATATTCTCTCATTCTAGCCGGCTCAATTGGTGAGAAATCTAGGTCAGGTTGCTTTTGGTGCATATGCACATATGTAACATGTTCTGCCAATTTTTCGTCATTTTCCCTATCTGGTGTATCTAATAATAAGAAAAGAATGTCAAATCTAGATAATAGGGCAGCTGGTAAATTAATATTTTCCAATGGAGATAATCTTGGATTATATCTACCATATAACGGATTTGCTGCTGCCAAAATGGATGCTCTTGCATTCAATGTAGTGTTAATACCAGCTTTAGAAATGGAGATGGTTTGTTGTTCCATCACTTCGTGGATAGCTGTTCTATCACTCTCATCCATCTTATCAAATTCGTCAATACAACAAATACCATTATCGGCTAACACTAATGCACCACCTTCCAAAATCATCTCATCTGTTACAGGATCCTTCATCACTGCCGCTGTCAAACCAACACCAGATGAACCCTTACCAGTAGTGTATACACCTCTTGGCGAAATCTTACAAATTGCCTTCAATAATTGGGATTTGGCTACACCTGGATCTCCCATCAAACAAACGTTTATATCACCTCTAATTTTCATACCATCCCCCACTTTCTTATCGACACCACCAACTAGCAATAGCAATAGAGCCTTCTTGACATCTGAATTCCCATAAATTTCAGGTGCAATGGATTTAGCCATTCTATTATAAATATCACCTTGAGAAATTAATTCATTAATACGATCTTCCATGCCAGATGATAAATCAAATGATGCAAATTTCTTCTTATGTTGACGTACAAATTGTGCTTCCAAATATGTTTCAGTTAATAAACCAGCTTTTAAAGCCTTGAAACCAGTGTATGGACTTGGTAAGAAGATCCCGCTAACATCTACGATATCACCTGGTGTCATTGATCTCACCAATGATCCATTCACATGAATGGTTAACGATCTTGGTATGTGACCTACCGGCACTTGTTGCGATAGTTCTTGAATTTTAACTTCTTGAAAGGCACTAAATTTTGAGGCTCTAGTACTCATAAATAGTTGACCCTTAGTTTGATTCTGAGCACATTCTTCAGATTTGCAATCGATTAAAGGTGTGAAAGTACGTGAGGAAACTTCTTGAAAGATTTCATATCCACATTGATCACATGTATATGCAATGACCATCACTGAAGGTTTCACATCAGAGACTCTGGTGACGATACCTCTTGCAGTAATTAATTGACCCAAGAAATCACCTTTAATTTCCCTTACTGATAGTGGTTTGTAATGTGACTTTTTCAAACTGGCTCTATGGCGATGTGCAAAATGGGGTGAAAGAGGTTTCAAATAAAAGAAATAACGTCTTGTTAAATTTGGTGGGAATAATTCAGTTTCATCCGCGGCCACTTCTCTCAATACATCCATAGAAGATGTGTCACCATTTGTATCTAATAAGTTTTCATTTCTTAATTGATTAGTTCTATCATTGAGCATTCTAACATTTCTTAATCTTCTCTGATTCAAGATGACATCCAAGACATCATCTTTATAATTAATTTCCTTAGTTGCTAATGGCATTATTTCATCTATCACACGGCAGAACAATTCAATAAAATGATTCGCATTTTGTTGTATGGCTGATACTAAGTCAGTATTGGATCCACCTTCTAAGAATTTTTCATTTTGAAATTGTAAGATATCGTCTAGTTCCACTGTAATGGTATCTAATTCTCTATTAGCCACTTTTTGTAAAATGGATAAATATTTAGGACCTCTACCTACTCCATCTATATCCATATCTTCGTTATCGACAATTTCATCCTGATCTTCTGGGGAAAATACATCAGTTTTGAAATGTGACAGGAAATCATTAATATCTTCTGCCAATACGCTGTAATCTACCGAAAGCTGTATAGAAGGTAGCGCAGTATTCATCTTACAATTTGAATTGGTTCTATACTCTCGTTTTGGACTGAATATGAAATTATAAGCAAGAAGCTAAAGGTTGTACAACGTTGTTGTAGTAGCATTAATACGTCTTCGAGATGTATTTCGCTATTAATATTATTATCGTGTTTCCATATTTTTTTTTCAAGATCAGATCACTTCAGACGAAATTGGTATTTATCTTACCTAAAAGGGGAATTCACTGTGTTAGGTAAACTAAGTGAAATTTAAAGCATCGCCATCGTATTCTCAATTTGCAGAGTCTTTGTTTGGTGGTGTACACAATCTACATTTTTTGTGATATTCATTATGGTTTGTTCAAGAACGACCTAAAGATGAACTACCTACCTAGTGTCTGAGTAATAATTCTTTTCTGTAGAGACTTTTTAAATGCCTTAGCGTTAATAATAATCAATTGTCTTGCTAATTTAGTTAATAATTAGGGTGGAGCAAATAAAGTACTACCCTCGTCTGACTTAATAGTATATTTCCCATAAAAATAGTAGGATTAGTTCCCTTACTCCACCGTTATACATATAACCGAAGCACTTACGAACACACATCCGTACATATCAACCTAGACATATGGCTTAGCGATGGGCCAAGTACGAAAGGAAAGCACGTAGTAATAAATTGTAATGGAAGAAACCCAAAAGCCAGAATTTCACCTCAAAATCATAGCAAATTGCGAAAAGGAAGCTTTAAACACGCGTAAACATTGAAAATTGTTTATATTCTTCGTCTGGGATACCACTTTTCATGCATTTCTACGGATGTTTCTGGGGGTGGGGGAGGTGTTGTCAATGGCAACGTGGATTATGTAAAGTTTTCATTTCTCTTTTGTTCTATATAACCTGTGGTTACCTCTTCGTTTTCCGTTTCAGTCAGGATTCCAGATTTTTTCTATCAAACGAAACGATTCTATATAATAACGTTGTTTCCTCTGTATCCTAATTCATGCTTGTAACAGGTAGCTATTATTCTCTTAATAACAACCAACTAACAAATTAATCCCGTAAACTTCTAACATCAAAGGGGGAAAAAAAATGTATGCTACATCATCTACATTACTTAGGACCTCAACAAAAAATTTAAATTTCTTAAAAACGTTTAAAAGTAAAGGCATAAAATCTTTTAATGTTATTTACCTCTCATTAGGATTGACTTTACCTTTTGCATTGCCAGCTCATTATTCACAACAATTAAACTCAAATAACACATTTATAAATTCAAAACAATTAAGGAGTACGTTAAGTTCAACTAGGAAGATTTCTAAGAGACGCTTTTGAAACATTGTCTTCATTCCTCACTTTAAATTTTTATAAATATTCAAATATTCATCTGGTCATGTCATCTTTATTTACTCAGTTATATATATTATATATAACACCAAAAGTATATTAAAACTTTCATTTCTATATACCTTTGTTTAAAAGATATCCCATTATTTCATTACAAAATATCTTAACGCCTTTCATTCAGCGGCTGTATTTCCTCTATTGATCCATCTATCATAGGGTGTCTGATATATTTCAATACCATAAAGTCTTTTCCATATCTCATCAGTATAAAAGAGGAAATGTGCAGGTAGGAAGTTCATGAACACTTCCAATAAGGACCTCTTGTATGCAAAATACATAACACCGTTCATATACAATGGTATCAATGACGGCGATATGTTAATACCACCCATTAAACGGAAATTCATGTTAGTTTCTCTTTTCAATTGATAATACACTAAATTCTCGTGCAATATTATCCCCAACGATGATTTAGGCTGTATAAATTTGGTCATACCAAGTATTATGCTTAGCATTAAGAATATGATCCAACAGTATCTTCTCTTCTGGGCAAATGAGTTCTCTAGTAATGCCAAATGGTTCGCACTAATAAATATGTTTAACATCGAAACCCAATTAAACTCACCATAATTAAAAATCGAATATAAGATTCGTTCATATTGACCCTTTTTGAATACCAAATCATAATTGTAAAGTAATTTAGTTGGATCGATTAATCGCGTGGAACTTAACACCGACATCGCGATGGAACCTAACGTCCATACTTTGGTTACAGTGGGAATATCATTTAAAATATCTAGTATGGCTGCATCCATCTTTGTCTGTACGTCAATGCAAATTTGTGATCTTAATATGAAAAGTCTGTATTTCAACTATAATTATATAATTGTCAACGTTGATAAGTTTCCTAACGATTTTATCACGTAGAAATATGTTCGCGCCTACAGGATGAGGTGTCCAAAAAATAAGGGGAATAACAGTATACAATACAACTCATAAACTAATTGTTGGAACCGAATATTCTATAGATGGATAGGATATGACTTTCAAAGAGCAAGTTTCTATAAAAATAATAATTCTAGAATTGATAAAAAAATTGTAGAATATTCTAGAAAAATTTATGATCAGAATAGGCTTATCCGACTGCGTCTGAATATCTC
Organism: Naumovozyma baii; assembly: GCA_030568095.1. Classification (NCBI taxonomy): domain Eukaryota; kingdom Fungi; phylum Ascomycota; class Saccharomycetes; order Saccharomycetales; family Saccharomycetaceae; genus Naumovozyma; species Naumovozyma baii. The sequence goes on from JAJLTG010000068.1 coordinate 17,716, forward strand.
CGGTTTCTATGTGAAGAAAAATAATACGCCAAAAGGGAAAGTATATAAAGGACAAGAAATACAAAAATGATAGATAGTGGTATGTATATATTTTACTTTCAGTATGTAGAAAGAAACCACGAAGAAAGAATAGTGTATATTATAAGAACGACTGAACATTATCAATCTACTATTGCTCCACAAGATAAGAATCTGAAATCTTATCACTAGTTTGATCATATTCCTTAGTAAAATGAACCTGTATTATGAGTCTTAGAACTGTTCTTTTCAGCTTTGTACAAGATACTAGGCGTGTATAACTACAGCATGGGAGATAACATAATATTTTATTTGCAAATTCATTTTTTTTGATCTTGATGATTGTAACATAGTTTAGGTAATCAAAAATTGATGAGTAATAGACTTAAAGAAATTTCCTAAATCTGTATCCATAGTTGATGTCATTTGTAAAGTAGTATTTTATATTTATAAAAGTTTTTATGTTTTTTTAAAGTTTATTAAATTGCTCTCTCAATAGGAAGACCCTTAAAAAAAGTAAATAAAAAAAGTAAGATGTTACATTTTGCAAGAACTTTACAAATTTTTGTACTTATTGTTAAAATTATTTTGCCATCAATTAAATTAATGATATATTTACACTTCTGCTTCCTATTAAACAATCTTTATCATGGTTGCTCATCCTAATTTCGGTAATTATATATATAGAATATTCTTAAAAAATCCTCCTTGGTTTATCAAATGTCAATTACAATAAAATCTGTTAACAGTCATAGACAGAAATCTTCAATTTAGACTGCAGTACCTGTTTAACTTGTTCGTCTGTTTTAATCGATTCACCTTCCCCATCACTTAGTCTGATTTGTAACCTAAACTTTTCAGTATCTATTCTTGGGGCAATCTTCTTATATAATTCTTCAAAAGTTATTCCTTCATTCAATTTCAACGCAAATATATCATCTTTGTAGTAAAATTTTATTTTCGTATTCTTACCTGAAGTCTGCGAAACACTGGTAGGTCTTGACTGTGTAATAGATTTGGAAGAAATGGACAAATTCGATAACTTGTCTGGTATATTTAAATCTTCGCGCGTTAATGTATTGTCTTCGTTATCCTTATCAATATTACTACTTCCTTGAAAGACTGCAGTGTCTCCATCTTTGGAAACATTAACTATGGTCTGTTGTTCAGCTTCTTCATCATACTCATTCTGTCTAATCTTAAAAAGGTTGTTAACCATGCTTGAATTTGAAATATAATTTGGGAGTCTTATCAGATCAGAGACGTAAACATTCAAATCTTCCCTTCTTCTCTTAGTAATGGTTTCAGTGACATAAGGAACCGGGCCAGGAATATAAGGTAGAATACGCTTACTCCATTTACCACTAGAATCGCGTAATTTACCAGCTTCTGAAGGAAAGGAATCCAGCAGTTGCACTTGTAATTCATAAAAATCTTGATAATATCTCTTTAACCTCCTCGACTTCCCATTAATTAAGCTACAGTTCAATGCAAACCAATATTTATCGTCTTCTAATTCATAGGAGTCAACCGATACACTAACTACCATTTGAGAATCATCTATGTCTTCAGTATGCTGCCCACTTGACACAACATCTTCCATAATATCTTCCATGTAACTTGATGGATCGGCAGTGCCAAGATTGATATTACTAGCCTTGTACTTGGCTATATTACTTTTCCATTCTTGTACGGTAGGTAGGTTAACAGATTTAATATCCTCTACAACGTCATTCCCTGTGGCATAGCCTGTAGCAATTTCAACAATACTAACAAATCCGACTGGAACTAACCCTGGACCACCCAAACGACCAATGGGTTTAGCAATAAACCATTCATAATTGTGATGTGCGCAAATGAATAAGTTCTCACCAGCGTATGCCGTTAATTCGTCTGATTTTTCAGCTGTAAAATCGTAAAGGACAATGGCATACAATGACCCCATTTTAGATTGCTCAATACTATCAACTTGACTAGTTCTTTTAGAACTCAATGTACCACCGATCGATGCTGGCCTTGTTCTATCAAACTCTTCAAAATAGGATTTGGGAACCATACCTTTCTTTCCGTTCGATGGATTGGAAGCTTCATACCACTCTTCAGTTTCATTTATAACATAGAAAAATTCACCTTCTACAAAGGAGATTTCCTTGGGAGTTTGAGAATGGTAGTTATATAAAGCTTTAATAACTTTTTCTGGAGATGATATGTCCTTAGAAAAACGGTCCATTGAGTTTGAGTTCCTCCCAATGCTATGCGATGAAGAGTGTCGTAAGGGAATCGTTTTCATATGCTTTATAACATTTGACCCATCTTGAGAATGCGTTGGGGTAGATATATCTGCAGATGTAATTCTCCCTTTAGAACCATGGCTATCTCTCTTAGAAAGTTTAAGATTTTTCAACATCGTTGTCTCTGTTGGATAGGGACTATTGATGGATAGGAATACTCGAAGGAAAGATTTTAAATACTATTTCTCCGAGACTGGAAGAAAAGTTTAAAGTGTTAATCTAAAACCTTGATCGTAATACCAAGACTGTTTTATCCTGTCTTAAGCTTTTCTTCGTAAATTCCAAGTGTCAAAATGAACGTTGCCAGTTCACCTGCTTAATGGGCCCTAATAGTAAAATTTACCCCGTTTTCAAAAAAATCTAAAATTTACTGAAATATATACCTGCAATATATACTTTACATCAAAGAGTGTCATTCTAACACAGTAGTCTAATTAATGAAACAAAATGTATATTTCACAAAAATATTTTATAATATATTTAGCATAGTATATATACAGACGAGTCTCTTGCTTATAATTCTGTGAAAAGAGCTTCGGTTTGCCTAATTGAAATATTTATTCAATTCTTATTAAGGATTTGTGGAGGATTAATACATGTTTTTGTCTTCTTCTGACATGATATGTTCAATCCAAGTTGCTTGACAATTTTCAGTATTCAAACCATCCCACCCCGTGAAAAGACCTGGCCTACATTTCCCATCACAGCGATTGTTGCCTTTTGCACAATTTGGACAATTGGTATAAGGTAAATGGTGATATCCAATATCTCTAAACCAGTGAATTTGGCTCTTATCTAAGAAAAGCGCTAAGGCAATACTCCTCACAGGTGCATCACCCCATCTTTCATAATAAAATCCACCGGCATCTTCTAAGTATTGAACATAACTTTCATACGCTTCTGATCTCAAGAATTCTAAATTCATAATTTCAAAATTCGTCCAGAAATGACATGTCGAATATCCATTTGTTATCTTGAAATTTTTTGGCTTTTGCCCATTTTCCTTTAACCATTCATATGCACCGTTTCCATTTAAGTATTGGGGGTGTTTTTCGACAAATTCCATCGTAGTATTCCATAGGGAAGCAATGGTCTCAGGACCATCATATAGATTCAGAACATATCCATAAATTTTATCATGCATTTCCATAAACTGGAATACATCATATTTAATATCACAATAATAGTTAACACCAGGCTCCAATCTCCAAGTATACTTAACATCTTTTAACAGAGGATGATGATAAAATTGCCTAGAGTAGAACCTACACATGTTATGATACGATTTCATACCCGCATATGCTAATTTCTTGGCTTCCATATCTTTCACAGCCGAGGCATATTTCTCCCTATCGATGGAATCTGGCATATCCCAATCTTTGCCATCAATTTTCCCAAAGTTTACAATTCGTTCAGAAGGAAGCATACTTATAACAGCATTTTTAAATTCTTCAGTAAATTCTACTTCATTAAGGAAGACATAAGGGTATCCAAATCTCTTATTGAATTTATCTTCTATTTGTTGAATAGCAGGTAAAAGCTCCTTCAAATCCTTGTTCTGTACTAAACTTAAAATGGCAGCATTAGATTTACCAGCAGCAGAATCATATTCATGAACGAGATCATCCACTTTTGGCTCATCTACTGGTCTTTTCATAAATTCATCGTAAATCTTCTTATTTCTTTCCAAGACAAAGTTTCCATCATTTTTCTCCAAATATTTGGTGTTATTCTGTAATTGTGGAAATTCAATAAATAATTGTTCTTCAGAGTATAATGGTGTATTTAAATGGGTGAAAAGCTGTTCCAAAGTTTCAGAATCATAGATTTCATGATTCCAAGGTGATGTCTCTTTATTTTTATTTTGAGAAGTGGTTGAATTTGAAGGTGATACTAGTTCCCACATACTCTCATAATGTGCCTTAGCAGAATTTATAATTCCTTCATCTTTTAGCGAGGAAGACGTCGATATCGTATGGACTAATATGATTAGTAATGTCAGAAAAAGGATAGCTCCAACAACATATAAATTTGAGCGTCTTCTGAATAGATGGAACAGAAGGACCATTTCTCATGAACTGCTACACTTACAGTTTATTTGTAGATTAGTTTATGTATTGATTGATTTTGAGGTAGCACGTTAGAACAATCGAAATAAAGAAATTTCTATCCTGACGTGCGGTGCCTTGAATGTGCTAAAATAGTTAAGATTTTGTTTTACAAATTAATTTTGTCAATCGTCGATAAAAGGAAGAGATGCACAGTTCAATCAATTATGCCATATCTCTTGCTTCAACAAGGTATAAATTGTCTAAATACATTCTAAAGATGACCCAGTTAACTCTGCTCAGTCTAGCGACGTATGGAGCGATTAATATTTGAAATTGGAAAATATTGCATGTGCGAAGCGAAGCCAGTATATGATATTCAGATACTTAGGTGAAGAGAAAGGTTGAATAACTAATTGTGTTATCAAAGGAAGAACGCTATTATTATAGGAATAAGGGTGTTGGCTAAGTTAACACCTACAAACAAAAATGTCTCAGAATCAGAATGGATCTTCAAACGGTAATGATGGCCAGCAAGCTTCTGCAAAGGCCCAACGTCAAAATAATAGCAATGTGCAGCGATCCGCACAACAGCAACCACAACCACAACAAGCTCAACAGAGACAGGCTCAACAAAGATCTAATGGTCCCTTCTCAGCCTCTGACCTGAATCGAATTGTTCTAGAGTATTTAAACAAGAAGGGATACCACCGTACGGAGGCTATGTTAAGAGCTGAGAGTGGACGTACGCTTACACCACAAGATAAACAATCACCTGCCAATACTAAGACTGGGAAATTACCGGAACCCTCAACCACAATGGCAACTGCTGATAAAGGTGCAAAACCTGTAAGTAATCCAAATTTATCAGCTAAGAGGGACAGCGAAGGTATAGTGATATCTCATGATGAATTAAATGCAATGACGGCTCCTGAAAGTTATATTAGAGCGTATTCCATGCTAAAGAATTGGGTAGATTCTTCTCTGGAAATTTATAGACCTGAATTGAGCTATATCATGTACCCAATTTTTATTTACTTGTTCTTGAATTTGGTAGCCAAGAATCCAATTGTTGCTCGAAGATTTTTCGATAGATTTTCACCAGATTTTAGAATCTTACACGATACGGAAATTAACAGACTATTTAGTGTAAATTCAGTGGATCATATTAAGGAAAATGAGATTGCAAATGCATTCCAATCAAACAGCTATAGAATAACGATGTCAAGAACTACATTAAATCTACTACTATACTTTTTGAATGAAAATGAGGCTGTGGGAGGATCTTTAATTATTAGTATAATTAATCAACACTTAGATCCAAATGTAATGGATTCTGTGACGGAAAAGGAGAAATTAGCAGATGGGATCAAAATTCTTTCAGATAGTACTGCTGGAAAAATAAGTTCCGATGTGAATTCTGCTCCAATCAAGTTAGGTCCATTCCCCAAGGATGAAGAGTTTGTGAAAGAGATAGAAACTGAATTAAAGATTAAGGATGATCAGGAAAAGCAAAAGGAACAAGATGGAGCATCTTCCACAAATGACGAAGGTAAGAGGACTTTGATGCAAGAATACAGGTCCATGAATAACGAACCATATGAAAAACCAACTTCAACTCCTGAATTTACCACTGAGCAGGAAAAAGTGAGCACAGATAAAAAACAAGCAAGTGAACCAGTATCAACTCCAACTCCAACCACAACCACCGACAGTCCTGCTAAAGTAAAGGCCGAGGAAAAAGCAGCTACATCTAAGATCACTTCTCCAGAAGAGGCGTTAGAGGCACCATCTAGAGATACCTTACCGTTACCACCAAAGACGGCCTTAGATTTGAAGCTTGAAATCCAGAAAGTTAAAGAATCCCGTGATTCAATTAAACTGGATAACATTCAAGCAGCTCTACCTAGTGTATGTATGTACACTTTCCATAATACGAATGATGCAATGACATCCCTACAATTCAGTGAAGACTCCAGATTGGCTGCTGCAGGGTTCCAGGACAGTTATATCAAATTATGGTCTCTTGATGGTTCATCATTACAAAAACTGCAAGAGAAAAACACACAATCTTTAAGCAACAAGAATGTGACCGATAATACCAGCACAACACTTATAGGGCACAGTGGTGCTGTATATTCCACAAGCTTCAGTCCTGACAATAGATATCTGATTTCTGGCTCTGAAGATAAGACTGTAAGGTTATGGTCTACAGATACATATACATCATTGGTCAGTTATAAAGGTCATAATCATCCGGTTTGGGATGTTCAATTTTCTCCCCTGGGGCACTATTTTGCCACTGCCTCTCATGATCAAACCGCAAGATTATGGTCTTGCGATCACATATATCCACTAAGAATCTTTGCTGGCCACTTAAGTGATGTCGATTGCGTGGCCTTTCACCCCAACGGTTGTTACGTTTTTACAGGTTCCAGTGATAAGACATGTAGAATGTGGGATATATCATCAGGTGATTCTGTACGTTTATTTTTGGGTCATACAGCCCCTGTCTTATCTATTGCAGTATCGCCTGATGGGAGATGGTTAGCCACTGGTAGCGAAGATGGTATAATTAATCTTTGGGACATTGGCACAGCTAAAAGATTGAAAGTGATGCGTGGGCATGGTAAGAATGCCATCCATTCTCTTTCATATTGTAAAGAAGGTAATGTTTTGGTTAGTGGTGGCGCAGACCATTCCGTCCGTGTTTGGGATTTGAAAAGGTCTACCGCTGAACCTGGTCCAGAACCTGAAGAACAATTTGTAGGATACATTGGCAATTTGACTGCATCAATAAATCAAGATATAAAAGAATTCGGCCGAAGACGAACAATTATCCCGTCCAATGACTTAGTTGCCTCTTTTTACACTAAAAGAACCCCTATTTTCAATGTAAAATTTACGAGACACAATATTGTATTGGCAGGTGGTGCATTTAGAGGATGAACGAATTGAACATAAAAATTTGTTTATATAGTTATACTAAGTAAATTGACATTGATAACGGATAAATTTGATGAGAGTTGTTATATTTTATTTGTGATATGTTTTTAATACCCCCCTGAGAAAAATCTGGAGAAATTAGGATGGATTCCTTTTAAGTTTTATAGTAGCGGATGCCTGCAATCCGACGACAATGAACGGGTATTGGTTGGATTATGAAAAGAGATAAGAGTTAGCTATAGGAATTGATTAGAACGTAACATAGAGGTTACGGGATTGCTGTAATGAAATCTTTAGGAACAAGATTGGATATCCAGTTAATACATATTATTAACTACTGTGTGTTAGAATGAGCAGTGTAAATTGCTGTGAAAAAATATTCATTTCGAGGTCACACTAACATTTGAGTGCGAATTGATAATAGTGATTATTAATTTGGGAACTATTTGGAATAGTTATTTTGTTAAGATATAAAAAGAGGAAATTTAGAAGTTATTTAAATTCTTCTTGTGTAACATTTCTTTTGTATCAAAAAGAGAACAAGCGATAAATCTATTTTCAAAGAACATTGACATCTTAATTAACTATATTACATCAAAACTTTACAGAGCCTTTCTTTTTGAAGAGTCTTAGATGCATTGTCACGTATTGAGCTTCAGCTCATCACGTGAACGCTTTTTATTTGAAGTTATAAAAAGAAAGCAATATCAATTTACTCATTCTACTTACCACATTGTTTAGTTTAATCGAATTTCCAGATTGCGCTTTATATAATGTCTTTCCAGTTTATATAATATAATATAATTACCAGTTACCAATAATACCAAAAAAAGAGCGGTTTTAACGTTTCAAACGACATTATACTAGAATGAATACAATAAAACTTGACATTTGAAAAAGAAAATTATGCGCAAGCCGGGAACCGAACCCGGGGCCCAACGATGGCAACGTTGGATTTTACCACTAAACCACCTGCGCTTATTTTTTTGATTAGTTAAGGAGACAAATCTATCGTACAAAACTAAAGTAAGCATTTGAACTTCCAACTGAAAACTGCCCAGTGAAAGAGATCATTGGAAGATGACATGATCGCTAAAAAGACTTAAAATGAATCTTACAGATGCACTGGAATTCATTCGAGTGCGTTATAATTAACAATACCAATCAGTCATACAAACACAATATAGCAAAATGCAGTATGAAGGATGGTCAGTTAAAAGCCCGATTGATGAGGCGTTCTTAATGACTGATCGTAGTGAACCAAGCAACAACAAGAGTCAATCTCGTGAAGCTAGTAAACCAGCAAACTCTGTTGACACATCTGATATATTTAATAAGAAAAATTCGAGAGGTAAGATATTGATGGATCCAAGCCATATGAATACAACATCTGCAGTGAATTTGAAGACCCTCAAGAATCCAAGGAAATATTCGATGTCATTTGATAGTATTGACGAACCTATAACAAGCACCTACAATTTTCATGATTCTACAGAGAGCACAAATAAGATGGATAATAATGCCAACATTGACAGTAAACACGAAAATGTTTGGTCCGATATTGACACTTTAGATGATGTAAAGAAGATGTCTCAGCATGATAAAAATGAGGCATTCCCCATTGATTTCGAATCGAAATTAACACAAATGCGCCGGTCAAATGTGGAACTGTTGGTGGCAATGAAAGCGAGAAATACAAGATTAGCCAAGGAATACGAAATCCGAATGAGTGGATCCTCTGCACACAAATGTTCAGGGACACATTCAGAGACAGCTAATCGGAAAGGCCCATCACATCAAGGTTGCAGCAATGTTCAAGTTACTTCGGACAATGGCGATAGTAAAAATAATCCGTCGAATCTGGAGAAAGAGTACTCGGGTGAATTTATGTCAATGTGTGGCAATAAAAACGCGGTAATTGATAACGAGGAGGAGAATTACGTAGAAGATTTGGTGGATATTATTAAGAGATTACGCAGTTGAAATAACTAATTTTTTCCTATCTCTCAATCTTAGCATCACTCTGGAATTACACAGAAATTAGTGGAATCCCTATCGTTTTACGTAACCGTTACATTACACACTGAAGAACAAAAAAGTGGATGCTGAGCGGTTGGTAAGATTGTGAGAAAAATTGAAAAAATCTTTCCCCAGAGCGCTCTTACCAGATCAGACGATTTAGGCAGAACTCCTTCTAGAGTGCCTCCTTCGGCTCCTTCCACGTTTTTCCAAAACACCGCTCGCATCTATAATGCCGGTTGGCTCGCTTGCGTTGTTTTCCTTTGGTAACTGGGATTGACAAATTTAATGTAATTAATGGAAGCCCAATTCGATATATATACCTGAGAGGGAGTCTTAACCTTCCAAGTCTTAATTTAGCCAGGTTTACTTCACTTTTATACTTCAAAACAAATTTTCGTCGTCATTTTTTTTTGTAACTAGTTTTATTTTATTTACCTTTGTTTAAATATTTGTTTCATAGAACTTATCTCTTTGAACCTAAAGAACTAACAACAATGTCTTCTTACTCTAACTTTAACTTGGCTACTGAGTTACCAGCTTGGTCTAAATTGCAAAAAATCTACGACAATCAAGGCAAGACCTTGAACGTTAAGGAAGAATTCCAAAAGGACTCTGAACGTTTTAACAAGTACTCTAAAACTTTCACCAACTACGATGGTTCTAAGATCTTATTCGATTTCTCTAAGAACTTGGTTAACGATGAAGTTTTGTCTACTTTAGTTGAATTGGCTAAGGAAGCCAATGTCACCGGTTTGAGAGATGCTATGTTCGCTGGTGAACACATCAACTCTACTGAAGACCGTGCTGTTTACCACGTTGCTTTAAGAAACAGAGCCAACAAGCCAATGAACGTCGATGGTAACAACGTTGCTCCAGAAGTCGATTCTGTCCTACAACACATGAAGGAATTCAGTGAACAAGTCCGTTCTGGTGAATGGAAGGGTTACACTGGTAAGAAGATGACCGATATTGTTAACATTGGTATCGGTGGTTCCGATTTAGGTCCAGTTATGGTCACTGAAGCTTTGAAACACTACGCTGGTGATTTGAAGGTCCATTTCGTCTCTAACATTGACGGTACTCACATTGCTGAAGTTTTGAAGGTTGTAAACCCAGAAACTACTTTATTCTTGATTGCCTCTAAAACTTTCACCACTGCTGAAACCATCACTAACGCTAACTCTGCTAAGACCTGGTTCTTGAAGAACACCGGTAACGAATCAGCTCACGTTGCCAAGCATTTCGCTGCATTGTCTACCAATGAAGCTGAAGTTGCCAAGTTTGGCATTGACACCAAGAATATGTTCGGTTTTGAAAACTGGGTTGGTGGTCGTTACTCTGTCTGGTCCGCTATTGGTTTGTCTGTTGCTTTGTACATTGGTTTTGACAACTTCGAAGCTTTCTTGAAGGGTGCTGAAGCGGTTGACAACCATTTCACTCAAACCCCATTGGAAGACAACATTCCATTATTGGGTGGTTTGTTATCTGTCTGGTACAACAACTTCTACGGTGCCCAAACTCATTTGGTTGCTCCATTTGACCAATACTTACACAGATTCCCAGCTTACTTGCAACAATTATCCATGGAATCTAACGGTAAGTCCGTTACCAGAGGTAATACTTTTGCTAACTACTCTACTGGATCTATTTTATTCGGTGAACCAGCTACTAACGCTCAACACTCTTTCTTCCAATTGGTTCACCAAGGTACCAAGTTGATCCCATCCGATTTCATTTTGGCTGCTCAATCTCACAACCCAATTGAAAACAAACTACATCAAAAGATGCTGGCTTCTAACTTCTTTGCTCAAGCTGAAGCTCTAATGGTCGGTAAGGACGAAGAACAAGTTAAAGCTGAAGGTGCCACTGGTGGCTTAGTTCCTCACAAAGTATTCTCCGGTAACAGACCAACTACTTCTATCTTGGCTCAAAAGATTACCCCAGCAACTCTAGGTGCTTTGATTGCCTACTACGAACACGTTACTTTCACTGAAGGTGCTATCTGGAACATTAACTCTTTCGACCAATGGGGTGTCGAATTAGGTAAGGTCTTGGCTAAGGTCATTGGTAAAGAACTAGACCAATCTAGTAGTATTGGTTCTCATGACGCTTCCACCAACGGTTTGATTAATCAATTCAAGACTTGGATGTAAACCTGAAAAAAATGCCGTTATATAAGACTTCTTTTTTCTACTATATTATTCAATGTCCCATTTTTTACGACTTAATTAGATGATTCTACGTAATGTAAGTATTAATTTAAAACATCATAAATGCAATTAGAAATAAAATACTAAATCATATACATATGAATTTGCATCTTCTATTTGTTTATGAAACACTTTTATAATACTCTTTAGTCTGAAGATGGCGTTTGCTAATTTACGCGTTTCACAGATCTTGAAATAAGATTTCATCGTGAATACGTCAAAATAAAAGCAGAAACAGAGTTAAGGTATATTGTTATTGACATCTCTAGAGGACCATGTCAGCAAGTGAAGGTCTCCAAGAACAACAGAGCACAGTTAGAGAGGATTTGCAACAAAGATACAGCAATTGGAAGAAGAATACCAAACTGCTGTATGATTACTTGAATACAAATTCAACAAAATGGCCATCTTTATCCTGTGAATTCTTTCCTGATCTAGATACCACTTCTGATACCCATAGAATATTGCTATCATCCTTTACATCTTCTCAATTACCTGAAGATGAAGCTATCTACATATCTAAGCTTTCTACATTGAAGCATTTAAGTTGGGCATCAATAAATAATTTCGATATGGATGAAATGGAATTCAAACCGGAAAACAATACTAAACTACCCTCAAAGAATTTGACTAATGACATATCAATTAAATTTCCTGATGGTGATTGCAATATGGCTAGGTATTTGCCTCAGAACCCTGATGTCATTGCGGGTTCCTCGTCAAACGGATCAATATATATTTTTGACAGAACAAAACATGGATCATTAAGAATAAGGCAGTCAAAAAATCTCAAACCATATGAAGCTGTCCTATATTGTCCTCCCAAAGGTATAGAATGCGTTGAGAACTCCAACGAGGCTCAATCTATATCATGGAACTTACAAAAGGAAGGACAGTTGGCCTCCTGTTATTCTCATGGGGAAATCCAATTGTGGGACTTAAAGAAATACTCAAATTCGAAATTAGAAATGGATATACCAAATCAAAATTTCTCATTTGACACGCTAGGTGTTAACGATGTAAACTGGCATCCTAATCATGATTCCATATTCGTGGGATGTGGTGAAAGTAACATTATTGGTATATTCGATACCAGATTAGGGAGTGAAATCCGTAAATTTGGTTTGAATCTGCATAAAAATGGAATAAACAGTTGTAAATTTAATTCTCATTGCGATTCACTATTAATTTCTGGTGATTCAGACGGTAAGATTAATCTCTGGGACATAAGAAACGTTGAAGAGGGACCAATCAAAGTCTTGGAACACGGATCATCAATTTCCACAGTGGAATGGAATCCACACTTTGAAACTATAGTTGCAACAGGAGGTCAAGACGACGGACTGGTAAAGCTGTGGGACATTTCTACTGGCGAATTAATATTTACGCATGGTGGGCATATGCTAGGGGTGAACGACATTTCCTGGAATCTACATGATGCTTGGTTGATGTGTAGTGTTTCTAATGATAATTCAGTTCAAATCTGGAAACCTGCACATAACCTAGTAGAACAATCATAATTCGTATATATGGCAGTTATCATCTATATGAAGGCAATCTCAATTACCATATGCATAACTAACTTAATAAATAATTAAATCTCAAGCTAACTTATATAATTGACTGCTATATGTATGATAGATATACCAAGGCATAAAACCATTCGAAATAACGCAAGCTATTTAAAGGGCTGCTAGGCAAAAAAAATCGTTAATTAGCAGAAGGTTCACTTCCAAGTTTAGCTGCTTGCTGTTCAATCGGCTCAGTAATATTTTTGTTATCTAAGCCAGCTAAAATTGGTTTTATATTGGGTCCTCTTCGTATGAATGTCTTAGGATTATAAGGTATATTTCGAAGGTTGAATGGAGCTCTTCCTTTCGGGTTCCAGTCTTCATCATAAAATATGCTTTTCTCCTTTAATTCTCCAGCATCACTTTTTCCTTCACATATGGCATTCTCCCTTCTTATTATAACCTCTTTAAGATCTTTTTTTTGAATCTTTGATTCATTTAAACGATCTACCTTACTTATTTTATTCCGTTCTTCTGTAGTGCCATGCATTTTTTTTATATTGGTGTCTCAAAATAGATAAAATATCTATAACGCTCTACAGCAACAAAGATGCTGCTGGTAATAGAATAATGCTACAGGATATCATGTATCCCAGCAACCATTTGTATGACGTATTTTTCACGACTATGTGTATAAACATCTATTATTTTTGAAGGCCTGCTGCGAATTTTGAAAATTTGTAAAAAGAACAGTTAAACTAAATAAAATTCATGCTCTCAAACTTTAACAACTGCTAACAAAGCTCTTTAGATATTTTAGGAGAGCGATTTCCTATCAATAGAAGACAGCACCAGTAATACCAACATAGCATGTCCCCAATACCAGATAGTTTGGTTTCTAAAACCTCGGACTCCACTTCAAATAATGCGGTGAAAGATAACTTCAGTAACATACCAACACAAGCATTAGACGCTGTACGGATGAGATTAGCACAATTAACGCATTCACTGAGGAGAATTAGAGATGAATTATCGAAAGCTGAACTGCCGCAATGGTATTCTCTTCAATCTCAAATAAATGTTACTCTATCACAGTTGATGTCAGTCACAACTACACTACAGCACTTTCAAGAAACTTTGGATTCAACTGTGGTGTTCCCCTTGCCTAAATTTCCAACCTCTTCTCATGAGAATTTATTAACCACTTTACTAAGAAAGAAAAATGCACCTGAAGTCGATTCGTGGATTGCTGATGCAGGTGAGACATTAGGTATTGACATGAATCTTGTTGATTCGAAGCAACTACAGAAGACACTACAAGATGATAAAGAAGTTACTAAATGGGCCTTAGATATTTTCAATATTGAGTTTGAGAAACACAATTTTAAGGACATGGAAGCATCGGAAGAACTTTATATCGCTTCCAGAAACAATTATAAATCCAAGAAACCATTCAGCGTCGAAAAAATATTGAATTTTACATACAGAGGTGAATTATCTAATGCATCTACAGATTCTCAATCTTCCATATGAATGTTTGCTTTTCCCTTGGCTAAATGGCCTGAAAACTAATGTTATAAAATAATTAAATTAGTTTCTGTATCGTTACCAAATTCTATAAATAACGATTACAGTATATATTACAGTAGAATAATGCATCTATAAATTTTATTTATTCACAGGAAATTAAATAAATAACAATAATGGGTATTCAGTAAAAGATAATGAGAATAGGCTGATTAATTCCAACCCAAAAATGACCCTAGGAAAGCAGCCTGATAACCAATTCCCAGGTACCGAACATAATAATACTATTTGGAACCGTCCTCATTAGATGAGGAGTTAACCCACTGTACATGGACACTAGACCTTCCTCTTTAATTATAACTTTAAAACTTTGTACCAAACCGGTATATTTTGGTTTTCCATTTTCAATTGGCATTTGTCTTAATCTTGTTCGAACAACTTCATGGGGATATGTGACTATACTGGCAATAAATTTAGCTACACCTGCACTCCCCGATCGTTGGCACCATTCTTTCACTTTTTCTGATCTGTTCTTCTTTAAGTGACCTTCATGACCAAACTTTTCAATGGAACGCTGTTTTATTAAATGTTTCATTTGTTCATATAGTAACCACTGGAGAATACCTTCAATTGATCCTAAGTATGAGGCACTGAGGCCTTTGTATAGCCCATATATACCTTCATTTTTCAACACACTCTTTAAACAATCCCAGGAGTTCTTATACTTCCTAGTTGTCCCTGCTTTGGCCAACTGCACTCTGGTTTTGATCAGCCATATAGGGTTGGTAGCTGTAGACGTTGCCCAACCAGCAGTGGCTGCCGACATTAAGTGTATCAAAGGTGCTTCTTCACCATTATTAAAAGTTCTCGAATATATCTCCTTCGTAGTACCATAAGTAAAGAAATTAATACTCCTTGCTGGAATGACACCAACCAAATTAGGCCCTAGCCCTTTAAAAAGACTTCTAAACCCTTCTTTCTTATAAACATTCCCCAAGATATCGAAAGTCTCTTTGAAATGTGTTGTGGCTTGTATAATTGACCTTGTTAATGTACCATTATGTGTCACTGTCGCCGTAGCCACTTTAGACTTATAGGCCGATTGATAGATGTCACTTTGTAATCTAGTTTTAACTAAATCGAAAGGACATGTAACGACAGCGCCTGTCATACCACCGATTCCACCAGCAACAAAATGTACCCAGGGTTTTACATTGGTATGATTTTCTGGTATAATTTTAGTTTGATCTTCAAAATTCTGAGCCGCCCTGAAGTTTGAGGCCTTCTCATCACTTCCTAAGTAGGGTATGGATTCAATGGCCTCTTTTTCAAGTTCAGTTAACGTCTTTTTACCCATTTTTGTTTAATTTGTAACAAGAGTTTATGCTAGAGGATGAACTTGTAGGAATGACTTCTGGATTGATATATTTTGCTTTGAATTAGTTAGCAATAGCAATTAACAAACGTAAGATATAGGATAGTAGAGCGATCGCTAGCAAATCCACTTGTCCAAGTATTCAATAAGTGATTGTAGGTTCTTTTTTTTTGTATTGATTCTTGTTTGATTTACACAAGTGAAATGTTTCAATTTTTTTTTAAATTACGATATATCATCATCAGTCAATTGCCGGGGAAAGCAATTAGAAGAAATATACTTCAAATATGCGAGCTCTCGCTGGAAGGAAGGACAACGGTTTATTAATTGAATTCTTATGCCTAACTGTATGAGAATCAACTACTTTAATGATAGTAGATATAGACCCATAAAAGTGGTAGCTTTGTATTCTTAAATCGAAAGAATTTCTTAGTTACATATTATATGAAAGAAAATATAAAAAACACTTAAAGACTGAGTAAAACACCCATCTCTTAAATTAGATGAAGGTTTCATATGGAACTGGAGCCAAAGTTTGTGGAACATTACCTTCGGTGGAAACAACACGAGCATCTCTTGGTTGAGCTGGTTGTCTCTTCAATTGAACAGCAACACCTTGAGCTTTAGCTTCAACTCTCTTGGCAGCGTTAGACTTAACTCTATCCAAAAATTCTTGTCTACACTTAGAGTGCTTGATATGTTCAATTCTCAAGTTCAATCTCTTTTCCAAGTATCTGTTACCGACCATCTTGTTAATTATGACACCAACAGAGGATTTAGTAACGTTGTAAACGACACCAGTCTTACCTTGGTAGAACTTGTGTGGCATACCCTTTTGGATAGAACCATTGGCCTTGATGTCGACAATGTCACCAACCTTGTAGACCTTCAAGTAGGTAGACAAAGCAATGGCACCGTGCTTTCTAAAGTCACGTTGGAACATGTAACGAGTACGAGATCTGTAACCGTGTCTGATTTAAAAATGTTGGAAAAATAATAGATTTTTTTTCAATTGGTTGTTAGTAATGCTTCTTCATTTATCTGACTAATTTGGCGATAATAGAATCATTTTGCATGTAATGAATATCCATTTGTCTTGTAGCATATTTTCCAAATAATTGATATAATACTTCGTTTCTGAATGCATAGATGATCCGCCCAATGTATTTGATCATAAACACTCATATTTTTCTCTATATTTCATGTATTAACTACTTCAAAACGTTGACGACATGTCTTATGTAAATTTAAATCTTTTTAACTCTGTTCATCTCGAGAAACTTTGCTATGATATCTGACAAATTTAATAATTTCAATGTATTGCTTGGTAATCTTCACATTATGCATTAGTCCTTAATAATTCTTAGATTTAATAATGGTACCACATACGATTTACCCATTTTTAATGATTGTCCTTGTGTTGTTGATCTATATTTATGATATTGAAAGGTAGCACGACTCCATGTATACTTTTAATAATATCAGAATTATTCCATATACTAGTTTGACAATCCTATCGTCGCTAGGATGACACGTCCAGCCAGACAGCATGGAAGGTAGTGCGGTGGGCAGACAATTGAAGGGCTAACAGAACGCTATTCTGCCCAGACTGGACGGGGAGTCCTCTACTGTCTAGGCGGGCGAGTCTCCCGTCTCCTACTGGACAGCGTGCCGAAATTTGAGGAATTTACAAAGTAACTTTTTTTGTAAAAATGACTGGGTGTTAAAACACAGTCAAATATCATGTAGATGTGTTCTTCAACTTCATCGAGAAGTTAGGGAAACGAACAAGAGTAACAGAAGGAAATAGAATAGCAAATTAAGTCCACATATAAAAGAGGTATATAAAGATATATTATACAATTTATGATATCAGGGAATTAACTAATTTATTCTTCGTCAGCGGCTTCTTCAGCAGCTTCAGAGTTCTTACCAGCGTTCTTTCTGGCAACTCTACCTGGTCTTGCACCACCGAATGGAGAAGTAGCAGCAAAGTCAATGTGCTTTTCAGAGTCCAATCTAACCATGAAAGATGGGATGTTGACGATTTGCTTACCAACAGCAATGTGTCTTTGAGAAATCAAGACTCTGGCGTGGTGAACAGACTTAGCTAAACCCAACTTGTAAACTTGAGTTTGCAATCTTCTTTCCAAGAAATCTTCAACCTTTAAAGCTAAAACATAATCTAACTTCTTCTTATCTTCAGGCAAGACACCAATTCTCACCAATCTTCTGATCAAGGCATTACCTTCGAACAATCTCTTTGGGTCCTTTTCATCTCTGGTCAATAAATCTCTAGCAGCACGACGAATCTTAGACAATTGGAAAGAAATTCTGTAAATTTCTCTCTTGTTCTTCAAACCGAATTCACCGGCCAACTTCAATTCAGCGTCTAAACGAGAAGATTCGTAAGGTCTGGATGGAGTGGAGTAAGTCTTAGAGTAAGTTCTTGGGGCTCCTATTTAATATAAAAACTCGTTAGTTAAAAATTGTTTTTCAAAAAGGAAAAAAAAAATGAAAGACTAAAATTAATCCAAATGAAAAATAAGTGAATTTGAATCTACGAGGTTCAAGATACGCAGTTACACATAAAATATTAAATGGAAAAGGAAGAATAAGAAACAAACAATCGCCCAAGCTAATATAGAACATCTCACTTAGACATAAACAATACTTCCCATCTCATTCGTTGGTCCTTAGTGTTTTCTTTACTGAAGTGTCGGGAATTCAGTTAAAGATATACAACTTAACGGGAAGTAATGAAGTGCCTGTGCTGATCTGTTTTATTATAATTTGGATAATTGATATTTCTCAACTTCGATCTTTATTAATATTTCATGAGGACCCGAACCTCTTTAAATCACATTCTCATCAGTGAACGTTTTCTAATCTTCAATTGCTTTTTGCGTTAATGTACGTACTTGGCATTGTGGCTTATCTTTAGTGTCTTGTTACTTTGGATATAAGATCTGAAGTAAAACTGTATAATTTCAATATTCTCAACTTTTAACTCAATGTGACAAAATTTACAGTGATACTAAGGAATTCATTTACTGGAAGTCACAGCGCTGAGATTTCGGGAATTCAAAAATAATGAAAGTAATAGATAAGTAAAATATTTTAAAAAAAAAGTTTGTGGCTGAACGGATGTTGTTAAGCATGCATGGGTGTAAAAACGCGGTCTACAGTTTTCTTTATTTTATTCAAACTTCTAATCTGGGACTTGTAAATGGATAAAATATTAGGTGAATAAAACCTGCAGAAGTACTTAACGAGGTAGGAACGTACAAGAATATAACAATGTCATATATTGAAGAGCAAACGAGAATACGGAAAAGACGATTAGATGAGCTGAAAGAATTGATTAACAAACAGAGTAATCGAGATGATCTGCCGAAAGACACCGGAATGGAAGATGGCTCACCTTTGAAGAAACAGAAGAGGAATGACGGGACTGAAAACGGACACAATAAGATGACATCCACAAAGGATACACATTTTATCACAGTGGAAGAACTGGCAAGAAAAATCGAACAGAAATACCTCATGAAAGCTGACTTTAAAGAATCCGACCAAGAATTTCGACCAACTAAAGATAGAAATATAGAGAAAGTTAGTGTGACAAAAGATCTGAAAAGAAAATTGAAAGATAGTCTCTTACAGTTGAATAGACAAACTGAAAAAGCTATAAAAAGGATACTACGAGAACGTTTAATGAGAGAATCGTTAAGCGAAGCATAAAGAAAGCAAAAATATCATCGTCTACACAAAATGAATCAACAAATAAGCATAACGTATATTATACATTGTATCGTATCATAAATAAATAAAGGGATTTATCTCAATCTATCAGCTTTTGAAAATTTTATGTATTAAATGCTTGCTGCTTCACCAGAAAATGTGAAACATTGATACATATACATTAGAGCAAACAGATAAAACAACAAAGCACCTACCAAGGTAATAGATCTCATACTAATTTTAGTAGCCAAGTACCTACCACCCACAACCGCGATACCTGTGCAAAACAAATGACCAATGATGGCACCTGCAATGGCATACCAATAGTCATTGTTGGAAGCCAAAGCAATGATACTAATTTGGGAACGATCACCTAATTCACCTAAGAAAGTCATAGCAAAGACTTGAAGAAAGACAGGTGAAAAAATATTTGTAGCTAATTGATTAATTTTGCTTAGGCTAGCAGATAGGAAATTCTTCTTGGACCTTAATTTTTCCATAGGTCCCTTTTCCAAATCTTTTGTAGTATGGCTCAAGTCCTTCATTGCAATTTCTTCCTCCACTTCAGCTAATTCTTCATTGACGCCAGTACCCTTTTCCATGGCTAAACCTTCGACAGTCAATTTGTAACCAAAGACTAAGAATAAAAGACTTGCTAATAATGAAGTAACTTGTTCAGGAATGAAATAAGAGAAAGTATGACCGGCAATACCCGACAATATAGTCATGATAGCCAATGATGAAGCAGCAGCAGAGTAAACTAACAACCTTGGATGGCGCATAGCCATTAGCGCGGCAATTAAGAAAGTCTTATCACCTATTTCCGAGAACCCAATCATGGATATTGCCATTAAGAATGAGTTACGTGGTTGGGATACGCTTTCTGCAACATCCCGGGTTGCAGTGGTTGTAAATTCAGAACTGGTGTTTCCATCACTAATTTTGCTAGCCAAAGAAATACTAGCCAGACAGGTAAGTATAAGCACATTCTTCATAGAAGTCTTCATTTTTAATAGTCTTTTACTTGTATTCTAATGTCAAGGTGACTATAAATTAAAGAAAACTGCATTATTAATGACCAAGAATGTGTCGAAAAAAATTGGAATTTTGAGATCTGATTATATTCAGTTTCTTTTTCGTCGCACTGAGCTGTTAACAACGCGTGCGGACACTGCTGGTATATGGTGGACATCGTTAGAGGGTCCTGTTTTCTCCAGAAGGAAAAGCTTTGACTATTGATTTAGCGACAATAGAATCTCAATAGATCACACCAGTGCACGCCCTTGACATTTTGCAAAATACTCCATGAAAAAGTGCTTGTGTGGTTAGTTGTCATCTCCTTGTCACTACTCGTGTCAGTCATTCGGATATACACTGTTTACTGACGCGCTTCTAAGAATTCTGTAAGTGAAATATTTCAACCTTTATCCCATCATCGTCTCATCGCTGATATAAATACATGATCTTAAAAAACTGCTAGTAAAGTTGCTTTCAAAAATGGCTGCGAAAGGATCTGATTGTGGGAACCAATCTGAAATATCAGATGCAATAACCGAAGATGTTGAATTAGAAGAAGATGAACGCACACAAGATTGGTCAGAAATTGCTAAACTTTCCAAAAACAACCCTGCAATCGCAGTGATACCAAGGAGAGGTGAAAAGGATTACGAACCTGATGGAACCAATATACAGGAATTGTTACTATATAGAGCGCAAAAGGCGATGTTTGACACGTTGACGAATTCAATTAGAGGTTCCATTGTTAAATCACAACTGAAAGCTTATTACGATTTTGAAACACATATGGCGTATCTACCACAACCTAGGGGAAGTTTCATGCAAACTATGGGTAGAGCAACCTCTGAGGGTGATTTCTACCTGCTTTTTCACGAATTTGTATACTTGGCAGAGAGGGGGACCATTACACCTTTCATTAAATCCAGTGAACTCGATATCCCTTTAAGTATACAAGATTTATATTCATTGTTCAGAAGCCAAAAGGAACTAGATACATTTGCAGTCTACGCTTACTTGAAAAGATTGGGGTTTATCGTTACTTCCACAGAGGATGATTCATACGATACAACTTCATTTTTCCCATCACCAAAGATCAATAGCAATGGCTTACAATTAAAAGGGATATACAAATCAATAACATCTTTCTTTATTCTTCAAAAAACTTCATTGTTTAATCAATGTTTTTGTAGTCCATGGAGTCTCTATCTGCATAAATATACATCCAGCCCCCAAATATACAAAAGTCTGAATAAATTAATCAAATCAACCAAAATTCCCAAGACAATCGTCGAACTTAATGAAAGTCATTCTAAACACAATGAACGAGATACAAATTTCAAAATTGATTTCAATGTTTGGAAACCCCAAACAAACTACAAGAAAAAGAGTCCGGGATTACCAGATTATCAAGTGGCTATTTTTAATAAAAATGATTCTTCAGTTTGTTTCCCAACTTATTCTCAGTTTAAAAACATTTTTAATTCATTAGATTATAAATTTGAATTTCTGGGTGAAGAAATTGATTGGGATCTAATATCATATACTAACGGTATTGTTAGATCTGAGTATCTAAGTAAATTAAAATCGAAGGCAAAACAGAAGAAGTCAAGCGATAATCCAATGAATATAGCAACCAGAAAGAAACGCCCAATGTCATCATTTTCTCCACAGATACAGCAATTAAAAAGACTAAGGGACGGATATAGAAGCTTTTTATTAGCAGTTATGGATGATGGGATTATAAGTTTTGCAAGAATATCAGAAACAGATTTTGAATCAGAAAATGTTTGGTATAAGCCGACACTAAATCGTACTATGATACCAAACACGAGCAGAAAAAACAGAAGGAAAGGTGAACCACATATGAAAAATTAAACTTCATCAATTTAAATAATACAGAAATTATATTTGATAAAAAAAATCATATTATTATCCTTCTTTTTTATAGGATTGTTACGTAGTTCATTCTGACGCTATCTACTATATTTTGAATACAGATTCTCGTCAAAGACAGATGTCTTATTATAAAATGAAGTTGGGTTTTGTTGTAGCTCACGCTCTTCATTATCAGCTTGTTGTTTTCTATACATTGAATCATTCATTGCTATTGGTGGCTGCTTTGGGGGAATTTGTGGAACCCCAGTAGAATCAGACACTTGAGGTACGGGAATGAGTGGACGTTGATAAGTCGATTGAGTTGAAAGCATAGATGGAGAATTATAACCGGTCTTTGTGTATGCCGGAGGTCTGTCCTGTATTTGTGGGATACTCGATCCATTAAAAAAGCCAGCATTTTGGTTCAAACTTAAGTTCTCAAGTCCAGAATCTAGATTTGATGGAGGTAATGACGCATAAGAATCTATGTTCCCTGTTTGAGGTTGCATGAGAAGAGGAGGACGAGCCGGAGGAGAAGGTGAAGCCATAGCTGAGACATTTACAGATGATAAGGATTGTCTGGAAGAATTCTGTAAATCCTGACTCATTTTGAGTAAGGAATTGTAGAAATTTAGTCCCTTTTGGATATCTGTTTTAAACATGGTAAATTTTGTAAAGGCCTTTTCCAATTTGTCGAAAAGGGTTTTTCTTTCTAGTTCAATCATTTTTTCTTCTGGAGACTTATCCTGAATACCTGTAAGGCCAAATACGTTATCCAGTTCAACTTTAATTTCATTTATTATAGAAGATTGTTTAAATATGGTGGCTTCTATTCTTGTTATTAAAGGTTCAAATTTGGCTAATTCAGCTTCGAATACTATGTTTAATTCTGATTCTGATTTGTCTTTATTAGATAATAATGTACTAATAATTTCATCCTTATTAACATGATTCTTTAGTTCATCCATAGTTCTTTCACGTTCCTCCCTTAATAACTTAAGTGATTCAGCAAATTGGCTTATAGTCTTCAATTTCAATATTACAAGTTCCGTCTTCGAGTCGTCGATATCTAATAGACTTTGCTCTGAAAGGCTCGTTTCGTCAAATCTATTAAATTGATTCCAGAGAAGAGACTCATTACTTAACAGTTTCACCTCTGCAACGTAAGGCTTAATAAGGCTAAATAGTTTCTCGTCTGATTGTGAGGCTTGCACTAATGAGGATTTTAATTTCATAGCGTTTTCCTTTTGTTCTACTGGTAAAACCTTCAAAATGTCCAATATTTCTTGCCTCTTAGAAGAAATGTCATGGATTGTTTTCTCAACGTCATTAAATTCACTACTTTGCACCACAGTGGCCCATGATTTAACTTCTTCTTTCATTAATTCAACTTGTGGATCGAATGTGTTCCCAGAGCCCCCATTTGTATATTTCTTCTTCAGATCACCTATCAATTTAGGCAAATTAGTGAATTCCACAAAGGAAATGTATTCTAGATTAGCTGTTTCAACTATTTCCATCTCTTTCCTAAGTAATTGAGCCTTTTGTTCTGAGTAAATACTTTCTTTTTCATATATTTCCATTGGAACAATACCTTTATACAGGATATCTGCGTCACTTGAGTTAGTGTCCATATAAGGCTGAATTTGTTGAGACCAAGTAGGTATCTTAATAGCATCCATTGGCTTGATACTATCAATAGATACGTTAGATGGAATAGAATCATGATAAATAAAATCATTATCTTTATAAGCTTCTTTCAATTTATTATTTATTGTTTCTTTAAATGCTTCAAAATCAAAATAATCATTCAACCACGCTTTAAATGGGAAAGAAGAACTTATATTTTGATTTGCAATTTTTAAATATGCAATTTCTTGACCAATTTTATTTTCTTGTTCTAAATGTAGAGCATAATAATATGCAGTAATAGATCTATAAAAATAACTTTTGCAAGTCATGATTGTGCTCCATCTTGGCTCACCGTACGGAGAAATACCACCTTCTGGTGCCTTCAAATATTTAGCACACCTTTCCATCAAATTATATGTAGCCAACGATAATTTGCTAATTAAAGAAGCTTGCTTCTCTGCAGTGGGAGTATTAATCAATTTCAACAAGAAGACTTCCTGCGCCTCTGCATGGGACAAATTTGCTAAAAATCGTGTATTATCAGCTAGCAAATCAATGGATGGGGAATTTAAGAAGTTTTCAGACAAATATTGAAAGATAGATGTAGCTTTAGATAAAAGTCCGATAGCAGATTTAGGGTCGTTGTCGACTTTCTCCCTTGCAATGGTAGAAAGAATCACAGCAATGTTATAAAGGATGCATGATTTTTCAAATGCAACTGTGTGTAATTTGTACTTCTGATCCTTTGATGTGAGAGAATATTCAGCATTATACCAAACGAAATCTACCTTCAACTGCGAGCTATTCTTACCCACTCGTAAACTCAAATGTTCTAAGAAAGCATAGTAGTTATAATTTTGCTCTAGTAAGGCATCAGGAGCTAATTCACCATTGGCATTATTTCTTAAATGATCTAAATTAGAAGCCAGTTTTTCATCATAAAACTCTTCCCAATTTCTGGAACCATATGACTTCTTCAAATAGCTGGAGAGACTTTTCCTCCAATTAAGCTTTTCAGTATCCTTAACTTTCAGTTCAATAATAAAGGACCTCATGATACGGAAGGCAAATTCAAACTTCTTTTTCTTGACCAATTAGTGAACTTGGTACTAGAACTTTGTTTCAAATATTGCAATTAGGAATCTTCTCCTGTGAGAGGTACGTCTAATATTTTAAATTCATAGCAAGTTGAAGGAGCATTACGTAAGCACAGTTGCAATTCACTAAGATATGATGGGAGTCATAGGCACTTTCAATGATATACTTAGGGCATCAAGATCAAAACATACCAGAAAGATGAATCCAATAATTGGGACAGCACAGCTGCGTATCTTCTACTCTCCAATATCTAGAAATGTTTTGAAGCAGAATCATTCAAAATTATTTTCCACATCAATAATAAGGTTAGGGGACGAAGATTCGAAATCGATGGGTAAAGTGGAAAGACCAACCCCCATAAATCCAAGGGTAATAGGTATCGCTACTGATGTATTTATTCCAGCATCCTATAGTAATTTACCAAACATTTTTGTTCATCCTCTTATTTATTTCAAGGCGATAATAAGGAGAATATACAACTTTGGTCAGAATACAATCAACGTCGGGTTGTTCAGATATCAATCAGGCCTCAAGCCAAATTTTCTGCTTTGGAAGAATAAAGCTATTGAAATTTATATCAAAGTGAACACTGCATTTGCTGAAAAGAAAGTAAATTCCGTACAGAACTGTACTTCTATTTGGGTGGATGAAGCTTTGCAAGCTAGAGTTAGAACCTTACCTAAGAATATTCTTCTTGAATGGCAATTAGTGAAATTTAATGAAGTGCCCAAAATTGTTTCAGTACAACCTATGATGATACCGGGGAGACCTCTCGAACATATTCAACTGGTTTATAAATTTAATACCAAGCAACAACTGATCAAGATCGATAAATGTACTGAAATGACACAAAGAATAGAAAAGGATGTCATTGATTATATATCATTTTTCTGCGATGCTAGTACTAATGACATGTTTATAATGGGATCCCTTTTTGAGAGCGATCCTAAGGGGAAATTACCAAGGAAACAATATTCCGATGATAATAAAGAGGCAATCAAGAAGATGAGGTCCAACGGAGATCTTTATAGAGTTGATCCAAAAGATATAGCAAAGTTATAAATTTTTATATCTATAACATCTTGTAAATATTCATTATAACCTTGCCATATATGAAAAAAGAAATTAAATTCACAAAAAAAAAAACAAAATATATAGTTGTTTAATATGCAAAAGTTTTGAGGATCATCCATCATAGAGGACTAAATGGACCACTTACAAGTTTCTTATTGAAGGTACTCTTAATTTTATCACCAGTATTAACATTTGGGTCTGATAGTATGGGCAAAAAGCGTATAGTGTTGCCATTAACCATGCGACTCTGCTCTATGATTAATGCCTTATCGTTCCAAAGTCTTAAATTGTCATCGTAAGAGAAAGGTATAATGTGCAAAGTACTTTTGGGAATTATTGTTCTTGACAATTCTTGAGATTTTATTCTTTGCATCTCCTTCTTTGCAGAGAGAACTTCTGGTTCACATATGCGTGTAATAGAATCTTTACCTGTAGTTGAAGCTAATCTTTTATCATTTGATTTATGTGAAGGTCTAACAGAACGAATGCATTCTCCTGTTACGTTTGTCGCTGAGGCTTTTTCTTCTGGTATTATGTTTTTGAACACCATTTGAGTTTCACTAGTCACATCACTTATATCTTCCTTAAATACAGTACTCCCATTTTCAATTGATAATCCTGAATTCTCTCGAGGATTAGAGAGAGTGAGTTCTTTATTTCCCTGGATCGGAGACGCATACCCTTCCTTTAAAACTGAATTTTCAGTAGGAAAACTTAGTGTATCAATTGAATGAGGAATTCCTTGTGCAATTTTATCATTGAATTTTGGATTGTATTTATAATCATCATCATCATCATCGTTATTATTATCCTTATTCAATCCATTCGGTAACGCATGCCCAGTATCATGTTCGTGATTTAATATGATGTCTTTTTCTAATTTATGAGGTAATAGAACAGAAACTGGTGACTGTTCGAGCAGGACATTGTTCTGATATGGATGTATGTGATCTTCAAATAAAGAGCATATAGAATCATTATCCTTAGGTAAAAATTGGTGCCTTGATAAGAATTGCTCTTTCGTTAGTAAGGATTGATTTGCTTCTTTAGCTGTCGAGGAACTTAGGCCATCACTGCTACTTGTTAACGTACTGTTATTAGAAGGAGTTAATGCAAGATCTGCTATTGATAATGGCCTCTTATTGATTAGCTGTGATGGTTGCGAGGCATCATTCATCAAGGATGCGTTGATAAGAGTATTCGAATCTTTTGTCGATGAAGATTCGAATGCATTTATATATGTATTGTAATTATTCTTCAGGTTATTATTAGCTCCAATAGTTGCATTAAGGGCTCTGTTTCGCCCATCTTCAACAGAAGTAGGGGAAGCGTCACTAAGTTCATTATGCAATTTATCCTCCAAAAAAAATGGTAAAGGTCCTTGCAAAGTCGAACCATTAGGGACATCAGATTTGGGCTTGGAAGGAAGCTCTTTCATACTATTACCTACCAACTCATCATCATCCTGATCTTCTATGCGAGATAAGTCATTCAAACAAATCTCAATAAATTCTTTCATTTCTTCTTTCGAGCAAGGTCGTGTATCAGCTTCGTGGATATCTTTTAGACACTCTTCTATGTATTCTTTAACAATTCTTCGGTTTCCATTTTTATGATTCTTTTCAGCTGTTAAATTGTCATCTGATATACTTTGTTCTTTCCCAATTGTTACTAAATCACCACAATCACATCCGTCAACTGAATCTAATGGAGATGGAAAAGCGGAACTAAACACTTCATTTTCTTTGTCAGTAATGCTATTAGGCGAGATCAAATCAATACTATCGTCAATCCTGGTTTCTTGAGGGTTATCATTAGCGAGAATTTCTTGTCGCCGTATCTCATTCTTCAGCAAATTAAACCTAGGTTCCAAATTGCCGTTTGTTAATTGCATTATTCGACAATATCCTTCTTGTTTTGACCCAGAAGTGGTTTGTGCTTCAACAATCAATATTCTATTTGTTTATGTCTATGAAATTCAAAGCTCGAATTGAGTACCAGAATTACCCGCTTACGTACCCTTAAATGTTCAAAAATTTTCTAGTAAAAAATTGAAATTTCAAAGATGTGCGATTATTAAGCTCATCAAGCATGTAGCGTTTGGATCTGTGTCATTCTAATAGACAATCAATCAAGTAAAAGAAAATAATATAAGCATGGGTCGTCATGGTAAAGGTCCTAAGACTAATAAGCAAAACCTTGCTCCTGAAAAAGAGCGTTTCATTCAATGTTGTTCCGATATTACATTGGAATTAACCAACTCTTTAACTTCCAACTCGACCAGAGAAATTAATTTAAACGGTCTGATAACTAAATATTCCAAGAAATATAAATTAAAACAACAACCAAGACTTACGGACATTATTAACTCTATTCCTGATCAACACAAGAAATATTTACTCCCTAAATTGAAGGCAAAACCAGTGCGTACTGCATCTGGAATTGCTGTTGTCGCGGTTATGTGTAAGCCACACCGTTGTCCACATATTGCATACACTGGTAATATTTGTGTCTATTGTCCCGGTGGCCCAGATTCTGATTTTGAATACTCTACACAATCTTATACTGGGTATGAACCAACATCGATGCGTGCCATTAGGGCTCGTTATGATCCATACGAACAAGCTCGTGGGAGAGTAGAACAATTAAAACAATTAGGTCATTCTATTGATAAAGTAGAGTATATTGTGATGGGAGGTACTTTTATGTCACTGCCAAATGATTACAGAGAAGATTTTATCACTAAGTTACATAATGCTCTTTCTGGGTTTAATGGTAATGATTTGGATGAAGCTATTAAATATTCGCAGCAAAGTTTGACTAAATGTGTTGGTATTACCATTGAAACAAGGCCTGATTACTGTACTGAAACACATTTGGATGATATGTTAAGGTATGGTTGTACTAGATTAGAAATTGGGGTTCAATCAGTATATGAAGATGTGGCTAGAGATACCAATAGAGGTCATACCGTGAAGGCTGTCTCTGAAATTTTTTCTGTATCCAAGGATGCCGGTTACAAAGTCGTTGCTCATATGATGCCTGATTTACCAAACGTAGGGATGGAAAGAGACATTGAGCAATTTAAAGAATATTTTGAAAATCCAAATTTCAGAACTGATGGTTTGAAAATTTATCCAACTTTAGTTATTAGAGGTACCGGGCTATATGAACTTTGGAAATCTGGTAAATATAAGTCATACAATGCCAATGCCCTAGTGGATTTGGTTGCTAGAATTATGGCATTGGTTCCACCATGGACTAGAATATATCGTGTTCAAAGAGATATACCAATGCCACTGGTTACCTCAGGGGTGGATAATGGGAATTTGAGAGAGTTGGCTTTAGCAAGAATGAGAGATTTGGGTATTTCATGTAGAGACATTCGTACTAGAGAAGTTGGTATTCAAGAAGTTCATCATAAAGTCCAACCTGATCAAGTCGAATTAATTAGAAGGGACTACTACGCTAATGGAGGTTGGGAAACCTTCTTGTCGTATGAAGATCCAAAGAAGGATATTCTTATTGGGTTATTAAGATTAAGAAAGGCATCCAAGAAATATACTTACAGAAAAGAATTTACTTCCCAAAGGACATCTATTGTCAGAGAATTACATGTGTATGGTTCCGTTGTGCCATTACATTCCAGAGACCCACGTAAATTCCAACATCAAGGTTTCGGTACTTTATTGATGGAAGAAGCTGAAAGAATTGCTCGTGAAGAACATGGCTCTGCAAAGATTGCAGTCATATCTGGTGTCGGTGTGAGAAATTATTACGCTAAGTTGGGCTATGAGTTGGACGGTCCATATATGTCCAAGATGATAACTCCCGCATTTTAATATACCTACGCGAAGATAAGCTGTCTATATTTATATTTATATGTGCTGTTGCAAGAGTTCGTAAATATGTATAACTATATGTGTTTTGATTCATGAACATTTATTATTTATATTTCAATTACAGAATGTAATTTGGAGGTTGAATCTAAAACAAAAACCATTTTTTTTTTGCTTTATATAAGGTATGCAATAGAGAAAGATGCTAGTACTGACAACCATACGCTTGGGAACTAATTTAACTGTAACACTGCATCTCCAGATAAAGTTTTATTTATCCTCAATTTCGACAATTTACTCAATGCCAAGACTAGGGTGTTTCTTCTAATGCAATCCAAAATTGAAAAGAGCGAATATCTGATCTCCAAGTAGGAATTCCTGAAAGAAAAAGGGTAACATCAAGACCTATCAAAGAATATAAGCTTTGTTTTCCTCATGAGCCAAGAATCCTGTAGTGCATGTCACAATGACAACTAGGATACCAGAAATACTTTTTGAACACAGGTATTTCGCCAAACAACCTAGATCCAATTCATGATGGACAGACAGAACTGCGATAAGATACGCTACATTTGAGATTGAGATAGTGTTTGATCATTCAGCAATGTATGATCAAATGATATAATTTTTTTCACATCAATAGATTGTAGAAGTTATTCTAACCCAATAAGCTATCGATTCTTGAGGATAGTCCCATAATAAAAAAACACATTTTCCTCGAATAAAATAGCTTATTTTTCTATAATCCGTAACAGATTCCTATTGTTCGAGCAATTGCATCATCGCTATCACACCACATACATAAACATATATAGCGGGCCTTCAATCATTTCCTATAGTTTTTGCAAGGGGAGTGGTTCAAATGAGGGAATAGGCTTTTATTTTTCAATTTTTTTCCTCAAGATCCGCTCTTGTTTTTTCTAGGTGGTTGGCCGAATGAGGTGACACCTGCGTCTAACACGCCATTAATCTATCTCTGTGATTTAAATGGAATCATTGGAACGTTACTCTGACGAATTTTGTTCAGAGAGTGTGTACGTTCTGAGTATATCCGACAAAAGATATATAAGGCTTCCTTCATAATATTGAAGTTCTACGAGTTTATTGACTCACGATCGTTCGCGTAACGCTAAATATTTAGAGTAAACAACGATGCAAGGCAAAGTACATGCAAGAATGTAAGTGCCTAGCAAGAAAAAAGCAATGCAAAGGAACTATATAACAAGCGCATTTCAAAGGCACAAGGTTCTTGAAATCGAAACTCTTGAATTTGATTCGATTTGGATTTGATTGGGTTGGGTTGGGTTTGAGAAATGGTCGTAAATACCGTTGCAGTATGTGAAACGAAGTGATCTCTCCAAAACGTCTGTCTGTTTCTATGTAAATGCTCGCTCGGCGAGTTGTACGGAGGACAAAATTTGTATAATTTTTTGTTGCTTCAGTAAATATTATTGCCGTTCATCTGATACGGCGATTTATCCCATAGCAAACTTTTAGACTATTCGTATTTTGTTTGAGATCGGTGTTCGGTTGCCTTTGATACCTTCCTTAACGAGACGCAAGTTTCCTTCCTCATTGGTTGATTCCGGAATTATAATGGTTAGCATCTGTATTAATGAATATCTCTCTCAGTCACTTTGGATGGAACAAGTGAGAATTTTCTCGTTCACCTGAAAAAAGAACATTACTTATTTATTAATAATAGCGTCTTACGTCTCAAATGATAGTTCACTGTAATGTATATTCCTTTTACGTAAAGGAAGTTTCCTAGCTCATACGACTTTCCTCAGGAAGCAAATATGTAGAGAAAGAAGTGCCAAGGACTTGTATTTAGATAGACAGGTAGTATTCGTCACGAGGTTCCTTGAGTATACCTACGGTGTTCTATAGGGTTGGAAGCTCTCGCTTTATCCCGCCTTTTTTTAATAGAGATGTTTAGGTGGATCCGTAGGGATTCCATTTCATTTTTCAAAGATAACTGTGAGGACATTTCTGGTTTATCTCGCATTATGTTTGCATAGATATTTTTGAAATTGTTTCCTCTCTCTTTGTTGTTTATATCTATACCCATCATCTTTCCACCCAAATTGAATATGAATCTTACATACAAAGTCGTGAGATATATTCTGCTTTTTCTTTTTATCTGTACAATTCTGTGCACTTCAGAAATAAGGTTTATCTTTGATATCGCTGCAAGAATGCTTAGAAAAGAGTGGACTGTTAATAATCGAAACGAATGTGATAGATCACACATATCCTTAGTAGTAAATGTAGCGTTCGAAAGAGTTTAGCAGATCTGCGGCTTAGATCTTTGCCTGAATCAAACTTGTTCTTTCTTCGGTGTTGTTTACTTGCTTTCTTGTTTTTTGGCGTTTAAAGTGCTGGTTTTATAGTAGCAACAACAACTACGTTCAAACTTTAAGCTTTTTTAATCGCTGTTTCTCTTTACCCAGTTGGATCCTCTTTCTGAAGATATACTACTGAGTACTATTCTTCAACATTGTAAGAAAAAAACAAATTCACTTACCCATATACCGAGAGTATAGCATTGACACACCATATAGTAACAATAGTGATAATCATAAATGGGTAGACGTAAAATTGAAATCAAACCAATTGTGGAAGAGAAAAACAGATCCGTCACTTTTGTTAAACGTAAAGCTGGTCTTTTTAAGAAAGCGCTTGAATTGGCAGTATTATGTAACGTGGAAGTGGCCTTAATCGTGTTAGGTTCAGATAATGCTTATTACGAATATTCATCAATGAATTTGAACCAGTTTCTAAATTGCTATTTGCAAAATAAAGAGTCTGAACATTATATGCAACATCCGCCAGAATATGAAATGACGAAGAAGAGAACTCGGAATGATGAAGATCAAACACCTTACACTACAATGAAGCATACGATGATAAGCACTCCGCAAGAGCAACTTTATACAAAAAATATAAGACCCCATAATGGAGTATATCCATATCCGCCGCCACCACCACCACCACTATCGGAAATGGTCCGACTGCATCACCATCAAGGGAATCCTGAAATAATGATGATGCAACCACCATTCCCAGTAGTGTCAATAAATAACGGGAGCCTGGGTGTTCAAAAGATGGAACCCATCAAGAGACAGAGATTACCACCAGCACACTACATGTCAGCCAGTGCACCACAATTTCAAAACAGATCATTGAAAGCGCCTTCCAAAATCAATGAAATTAAGCAATCATTCATAAGATCTGATATGACACCGAGCTCTGGTAATCATAACTTACCGACCACTGGAAGTAGTTTCCCAAGTCTACCACCCCTAATGATGTCGGCACCAACACCATTTTCCAATCCTGCCACAGGAACTACCAACACGCCGGAATATGGAACTTTTTTACAAGGAAAAACGTCTGATAATCAGAAACAACGATCTTTTCCGACTTTTCCTCAACTACAATCTTATCAATACCCTGTTTTTTCGCCGTTACCAATTTCTCATGCTAATTCAATGCCTGGAATACAGAGTAAATCTGTTCCTGTAAATCATAATTTTTCCCATCACAACCATCTACTAATGAAATCTCAAGATTTCTCAACTACGTCAAATAACACTGGAATTGCTTCAAAAGAGAGGTATCTGTTCCAGCAATCACAACCACGATCGTCAATTCAACGGCAATCATTAAATATAGGAAATACTCAATCATCTGTTCGAGCAGGAGATTTTGGTGAAAAGATGCTTCAGAATGGATCAGATAATGTAAGTGATCTAATTCGCAATGGATCTATGTAACAGTCACTGTAAGGTCACACTCAAAATTCGTTATATTCTATAACAATTGATCAACGTGGTGATACAGATATTAATTCAGTTGGAGACAGTGGTAATGGTGGTAGTATACATATCAGATCAAATAAAGGTGTCGATGGCTTACCTCGTGTGACTATCCGACGGATTAGTTTGGAAACAGTTAACGATAATAATCGACCAATTGGGAATGAGAATAGTGGTACTGCAATAGCAGATGAGTCTTCAAAAACTGGTAATAATCTCGTTACGTATAATACACTATCTGTATTGAATGAAAATTTCAAAAAAACAATTATTGAACGGGTAAACATAATTCCGACATCTTATATAGAAAAGGCTTCTTCAGAAAGTAGTAAGTCCAATACTATTGTGAATAAGGAGGAAGTGGAATGGAAGGGAAGGGAAGGGAAGAGAACAGAATTGGGGTTTCAGATCAGAGTGAAAATAAGATAAAATAGCTCTGTGTAAATATATGACAAATGAGAATAACGAATACTTTTCAGTGTTGAAAATCATAAACTCTACGATCAGGACAGATTAAAGTGATGTATGGTGAGAAAATACAGTGAAAGTTTTTTTTCTTCTTCGCAGATCTCTTTGATATTCAAAATTAAATGCCTCTTTGAGAGAAATACTAGTAATGATAATTACAATATAAACATGTATTTACTTATATTATCGAGGTATACCTATTTTATGTAACATTATCCACAGTGAAGCTTCCACATTTTATGAATTCAGGAACCATTGTTTAAAAAAGTTCCTATATAATAATTGCACGCTAGTTGCTACAAAGGGATAATGAATTACATTGTTGTCCTTTCCGGTTAACGATCCAATAATCTTCCAATTCGTCTTTATAATTGGTTTTCGAGATTTGCAAGAAGAGCAGCGAAACGAAACAATTTGCTGGATTCCGATTGTTTGCCCTCGAGATTACGTCATGTGTCCATTCTGCGGTTAATTACCATGACTGCTTTTCCACCCATGCATTAATTCCATCCGTGCATCTATGGTAGATCCATACTTTTTGTAATTTTTTTTTCTGAGATAACGCTTTGGTGCAATCAATTTTCCGTCTGTCACACTGCGGGAAGAGACGGGCTCACCTCATTACATCCCACCACTCCAACCTAAGCTGTCAGCACCCCCCCC
>JAJLTG010000069.1:0-29370 GCA_030568095.1 Naumovozyma baii
TCACAGATCCATCGTGTAATGATATAATATCACAAAGTCATGAATCCCATGACAATTTAATAAGTTTCGATATGGCACCTCCAAACCCGCTGCCCGAATTATCAGTATCCCCAGAATATATTCCAAACTTAACAAGATATCTGTCACAAAGAATCTCAACAAATTTATCGTATATGACTTTGTTTATGGATCCCTTAACGCTGTTCAATCAGTTATATCCTTTGAAGAATAAATTACAAATTATTGATTTGAAATTGCATTGGAGAAGGGAATTCTATAGCTTTCATCTAGTAAAATTACTATATATAATCTTAATAGCTGGGTAATGCCTTTGAATTATAGAATTCAGTGAAGTGCATCACTCACCAAATTACAGATAGATTTATACCTACATGCATTAATTAACAAGCTCTTGAAAATTCATATAGTTGTATATTATCTATTTTACCTTCTTCTCTGATGGAAGAAGAAGCATAGCCATTGTTCTCCATGATACTTGCTGGTACAACTGAAATAAATACCATTATATCCCTCAGGTAATACGATTCTAAAGATTTTTTTATCGAGTTTTGTAAACATTATATGTCATTTAAGGTACAGTGAATTTCATATTTGCTTCTAGAGCCTCATGAATTAGATAATGCAATAATATATAATAGTACACAGATGTGTTTTATGTATGAAAAATTTTCTCAATGGAAAAAAATGTTTTCCGTCTCATCGCAAAATTAAGCGTGACAGTATTGTGTAGTTGACCTAACCTAACTCTATAAGAATTCCAGCAGACTTAAGTAGTGAAAATAGTGGCTATGTAAAGCAAATTAATGAAAGAAAACCTAAAATGGTTTGAAAACAGAATCCAACTTTCTTGACCTCTTTAGATTGTCATTGAATTTCTACTTTTTTGTAGCAAAACGAATTTGAATATAAGTAAAAATTAGAAATGGTGAACCATGAGGGACATTGTAAATGTGAGAGTATAGGTAAGATATCTATTACCCGTTGTACCAGCTATTATGCTGGAGTACAACATTACTCCCCCCCTCTTACAGGGAAGAATGTAAAGTAGAGAATATAGAACTATATAATATTTCGAGAACGTCTTCCCTTATATACAAAAATTTCCATAAGCATATCGCATTGTAGGCAATACAATATTAGCCTACTTACAGTTTCAGCAGAAACCACAAAGAAAAAACGTTGTATATTATAAGAATGACTGAATAATACAAATCTGATATTGTTCCACAAGATCAGAAATATATTTATTTTCATTATGGGTCCCACATGTCCCTATTACGTTTAGTTTTCATTAGAATGAGATAGAGTGGATTTTGTCTTTTATTCGCCTGTGCATAAACTACGCGCGATTGTCTCGCTGACGCTGACGCTGACTCTGACACTGGTAACTCCCTTAAGCTTACTTGTTCAGTCAAAGAGATTATCTGGAGTAAATTTTATCTTCTTTCCAAAGTGTACAATTTTTTGGTCCACTACCTTATCTAATCTAGTACTATCTACCTCTTGCACTCAACAATCTTTTCCCCATTGTTGAGTTCACGTGCACCTCTTCCCAATGGCATCT
This sequence comes from Naumovozyma baii, assembly GCA_030568095.1. NCBI lineage: Eukaryota > Fungi > Ascomycota > Saccharomycetes > Saccharomycetales > Saccharomycetaceae > Naumovozyma > Naumovozyma baii. The sequence continues at coordinate 1,586 of JAJLTG010000069.1, forward strand.
GGAATCTTATATCCTGTATAAATAGGTTCATATCTTGTCACTACCACTCCCATATCCTATTCTTCTAAAATACTATTCCTGCCGTCAAAGTGTAAATAAATATGCTCTCCTTCAATAAATATTCTGATAAATATAAACCCCAACCAGGAAAGGAAGAAGAAGGAGAATATCAAGAGAGTCACGATTACCAACAATCTTTCATATTCGATAATTTTGATGAAGTGGATATCTTCAATAAACATGTGATATCTGAACCCTCAGATGAATTAGAAATAAGCAATATCCTTAGTGAAGATTCTGAAGAAACCGGTTTAACTGACGAATTGGAAGATAGATTATACGTTTACTCGATACTTTCCACATCAAACAATGTAACAAAGAAAAAACTATCTAAAAGAATGATATTGGAAAATGAAAAGGATAAAGAAGTAACATTAAAATTGCATGAGCTTATTCCTACCGAAATGGAAACAGAGTCCACCAAGGATTTTAATAGTTGGTCCGCTACAGATTTATTCAACCCATCAATTAGAAATGTTCATTCAATTAAAGAGAAAATGGATTTATCACTTACTTCATCCCATGGTTCTTCTGGGGAAAAGATAAGAAAAACTCAAATAGGCATGACATCTTTAAATGAGAAGCAAATAAATTTCCTTAAACAAATCACCTCGGATATAATAACAAGTCTGAAAGCTCATAATTGTCAAAATATTTCCAATATTTCTAGAAAATATGCTGATATCCCATCAATTTTCTCCAATAGAAATATTCTTTTTAAATGTTCTTTACTTTTGATCAGAAACATTAGGCATCATGCACAGAGGTTAAATTTCAGTTTTAATTTGAGTTCTACTTCATTGTCAACAATATCCTTAGGGAGTACAAGTAATACTAATTCCAATGGTTCTTGGTTTAGTTGGAATTTAATTCCAAGGGTAACTGGAAGTGAAACATAACTTTTTTTTATTATTTTTTTTCATTTTTGATTATTTATATCTCTTGGCTATATTACATAAAACAAAAATTACACAAAGAGGAGGGAGGAAAAAAACTAATTGTCTTTATTATCATATCATCATCAATTCATTCATACATATACACTTTGTTCTCACGAAGTTCCATGGTAATTACCAGCTGTTAAAGTCATCGAAGTGTTAATTGAATTCCAAGCACCACCAAATGGATCATTGACATCCAATTCTTGTACCTCTAATGTCAAATCGCTACCTACACCCTTAATTTGATCATGAATAGAGAATTTTGTAATGACACCCTTACTTGATTCCTTGGCTATACCATTGGTAATAAATCTAGCAATTAATCTTTCACTTTCTTCATCTCTATTTATTACGAATGGTTCTTTAAATTTCCATGTAATTCTTCTCTTCTCCTTACTGAATGAACCTTGTGGTTTTGATAATGCACTTGTTGCATCTGCATCATCAATAGATACTGACACTACAAAATTATTCAATGTTAATTGTCTCACTTCCTCAGGAACTATTGGTGATATCTTCACCGTTAACACAACACTGGCCTGGTGTGGTTCAAATTTCCAAATGGGTTGTACAATTATCGGTGGGGTCAAAGTCGATGATTTCACCGAATATTTAATGGCTCCAAGTGATCTAGAATTAATGAATTCAGGATTGATCTTAAATTGTTCCGAATCAACTCTTTCCACAAATGCTTGGTTTAATATCACTTTATCAAACTTATCACTGTTATGGACTTTTAAATTGATACCGATGGGTAAAGGTGTATTCATCACCGAATTTGCAATATAAGTGAGAGCAATTTCACCTACTAATTGACTCTCCTGTAGTATACCTTCCTTGAAGGTGGCGTTGATTACCTCGGCAATACTTGCATTCAAACCAAAAGTAGAATTTTCTAATGTATCATGTTGGAACAATGATTGTCCATTTAACATATTAGAGGCACCAGTGACTTGCGGGTTCAATTCTTTCAATTCACCAGTGACCTGTATTGGGATGGCTTGCATAGATGAAGGTTGTAGCTGTGTTTGTGATACAGATGGAGAAGTAGAGTCTCTAGAAATTGTTTGTTTTCTAGCTGGAGGGGGTGCTGGTGCATGGATATGCAATGGTTTACTCTCATCAGGTATATGTTCTTGTTCCGGCAAACTTTGTAAAGTATTCACAGTTTTAGCGATTGGTTCAGAGGGTAATGGTTTGTTCTTTGACTGTGGTTGCAATGGTGGTTGAGACATGGAAATGTTATTTGAAATTTCAGGCAATGGTTGTTGAGATAAAGTTGTGGGAGAAGGAGAAGATGATGAGACCGGTTTTTGAGTCTTATTAACATTTTCAGAGCTGGAAGCAGTTGATGTGAAGGTACCACGAAGACTATTATTATTGTTTACATTTGGAGTAGATGGTACTGTAGAGGGAACCCTTGAATTTGAATTTGGATTGGAAGAGTTACCGGATCTAATTCTTTGGTTTTCTCTTGTTTTAGAATTTGTGTTCGTGGTTGATGTTGGGGTAAAATTTTCAATGTATTGAGATTTTCTGCCCTTGTTCAATAAATTTTTCCCAAAGATGGACCCCATTCTTGATCTTAATTTATGAGATGATTTTTTAGATTTCAAGGTTGGATTATTAGTTGAATTTGAGAATTCATTATTCATTAAATCATGGTGTACCACCGTAGATGAAGACGTGAATCGATGTCCCAGGTTACCAAAAGTACTTTTTCTCTTTTCCTTATGCGGTGATGACGATGATGAATTATTTGGATTTGTTATTCTTTCCTTAGACTGTTGTTGAGAGTTTGCAATTTTCTTTTTGTTGGCCAAATTATGATCCGTGGTAGTATTAAAATCGTATTGTGTTGCTTGCTCAGCGAAACGATTAATTTCTAAGTTAGGGTCGAATTCTAATAACTTGGCCATTACAGTTTCACACTGTCCTGTCGTGTTTAACAAATAGTCACTAAACCCAGTCTGATATCTCAACAAGCAATCCTTTAAGATTTGTAAACGGTTATAGTCTATTGTTTCGAACAATTCGAATAAGTATGGAGCTTCGGCACCCCATTGTCTATTTGCGTCTTCCAATTTTATATTGGCATCTGCATTGGGATCATCAGTGTGTTTAGAGTAATACTCTATTGAAGCTGCTATTTGACTCAATTTCGAATGTAGCCTCTTACTTTCATTCCAATGGGAATTGTTTTCTGTGGAATCCTTTAATGCGAGAACGACTTGTTGTTGTAAAGCATTTTGAAACTCTACACTAGCGTTCAAATCTGTCTTTAATTCTTCAATTACTGTATTCCAGAGAGGTTGCAATTCGCCAAGTGAGTTAAATTTGAAATTTTGCATCTCTTCCGGGGTCAGCACATTACTTTCCAGCATTTGTTGGTTCAAGATCTTATTCAAATCTTCATTCTCTGAGATAATTTTTCTCAGTTGTTGAGAATAAGATTTCTTTAAATCTGCTACCTCTTTGAAGAACAAATAGAAATCCTTGTTGATTAATTTTGCTTGAGATAATCTAATTCTTATTGTCTCAGTTGCTTCATAAGGTTTTTTCGAAATTAGTATGCTATCAGCATACTTTGTTCTTTCAGTGGTCATCTTCAATACAATATACCAGCAGTGGTAATGTCAATAGGTCAGATGCTTTGTGTAATGTGATTAATGGGCCCAATATGGTGTTCCAAGTAATACAACTTAGTTCAGGTCTGTTCTCGTTGAAATTTCAATTTCGAATTCCAAGAAAAAGGAGGTTAACCTAGTCAGCGGCTATTGACCATATTGTCGTTGCGTACGGTAGAGTAACTGGCCTAGCCAACATATACCTGTGTATGTATATGTATCTGTGTGAATGTTTGTATTCATTACCGATCACTAGACTTCTCTAGTGTGTAAACTGCGTAAAGCTCTCACTGAATTCTTGGTTGGCCAGTCAAACAGTGATAGACCGGTCTATGCTCTTAGTGTACTAGTTGAATGTTGTTGATTACCCACAAATTCCTAGCAAATACGAAACGCGACGCGAACGACTCACCCGCTGGAAAATATGTATAATAAGAGCATGTAAACATTGAAAAGTTTCAATTCTATTCGTGGTGCATCCCTCTGAACACCTACAAAAAACTAACCTTCCCCAGTACTTAGAAAACCAAACCCACTAGTTTACAGGATAATATTATCTGATGCAACACTTTTCTGGCAAACTAAGGAATCCTCATGCTTGCAACGCGAACTCAGATGCAGATGCAGATCTGGACATGTTTGTCGAAAATAACGATAGCATAATACCAAATTTGTTTCAAAGGAGTAGTTCGCAAATTGACGACAATGTAATAAGAGAAAATAACAAGAAATCAAACAATTTGAAATTTTATCCATATTCAAGTCAAAAATTGACAAGAAGTATTGGGGCTTTAAACCTTTCATTGAGCAACACAGCATTGCCCGATTTAAATACATCGTCACCAAACATATTCAAGAGTAATATTAAAGCTACGACACCTTTGAACAAGAGTCCAGTGTCAAGACATTATTCCACTCCATTTATGAAACTAGAGCATAATAATTCTGAAATTAGATCAGACGGTGGCGTTCCAGGTAGAAATGTCTTTAACGGTTATAATATCGCAAAACCAGATCCCAATGCATTTAATACCACCGGTTTGGTATCAAAGATATCGAATTTATCCACTTCCCATTCAAAGATACGAATTCCAAATACACCGATGAAAAAATCACCAAGAATAGATAATAATTTGAACGATAACGATTATACTAATGATACACACATTTCCACGTTTACTTCTCTGTTTAACGAATCGCTTATAAATAATAACACCCATGACTTTTCATTTGAAACCGAAAATATACCATCTAAATATACGTTACCACCTCAATCATATGGCGGGCTTCCCTTAATTCAAATATCAAGTAATAACCAAGAACCACACCAATCACCAAGGAAAGATACCAATCTTAATTCTAATTCTCAATTATTTGATTATCCTCAACTACAATTCCGTTCGAACAGTAATAATAACCACTTAAAAACAAACAAATTTAAAAAGATTAAAAAATCAAGAAATTCTGTTATGTTAAATAATTCAGAATTGACAAATACACTACAACAATTTACTGATGACTTTTATGGCATTAATGAAAATAGAAATGGGACTTCCGATCCAACATCTCCATCATTTTTTAAAAATGACAACAATAATGATTATGATGACCATATAGTCACCACACCAACGCGGCGTAAATCTGTTACAATATTAAGACACACACCATCATCGAATAAGAGCTCTTCATTAAATTCACCTACATTGAAGAGAAGATATATCAATGCCACGGTATCGACAAACCCAGATTCTCATCTTTTCGAGAAATTCACTAATGTTCATATGATAGGATCAGGCCAATTTTCATTAGTATATCAAGTGACTTTCCCACCAACAAATAAGAAATATGCTGTGAAAGCTGTCAAGGCAAATAAGTATAATTCCACCTCGAGGATTTTACAAGAAGTGAAGATATTGGATGAAATTAGAACTGCACAATTAGATATGGAGGGGAAGGAATACGTCCTAGATTTTATAAGTTCCTGGAAATATCAAGGTTCATTTTATATTATGTCCGAATACTACGATAATGGTAATTTAGATACTTTCCTGCAAGAGCAAATAATATCCAAGAACACCAGATTGGAAGACTGGAGAATTTGGAAAATTATTGTGGAATTATCATTAGCTTTAAGATTCATACATCAAACTTGCCATGTAGTACATTTAGATTTGAAACCTACAAACATCCTAATCACTTTCGAAGGTAATTTAAAATTGGCAGATTTTGGCATGGCAACTCATTTACCACCAAAGGACCAGGATTTTGAAAATGAAGGTGATAGGGAATATATTGCACCCGAAATCATCTCTGATTGTACATATGATTTTAAAGCTGATATATTTTCATTGGGCTTAGTTATCGTGGAGATCGCCGCAAATGTGGTATTACCTGATAATGGGAAAGCTTGGCATAAATTGAGATCGGGTGATTTATCAGATGCAGGCATGTTAAGTTCCACAAATATTCATTCAGAATCCCTCTTCTCGTCGGAAAATAAAGTAGATACCAATCTAACTGAAATATCATATCTTGAAGGTAATAACAACAAGATGGATATGATTCATAATGGTAGTACATCAAAGATTCCCCCGTGGGTACCAAAATTCCTAATTGATGGAACCTCATTGGAGAAGATTGTTAAATGGATGATACAGCCGGATTATAGAAAACGTCCATCTGCTGATGAAATCTTGCATACAGAAGAATGCATTTATGTGGAAATGACAAGAAAGGCAGGAGCAGTCATTCAAGAAGACGATTTCGGTCCAAAACCTAACTTCTTCGCATAATTCATGAGTAAAAGTCAATGCCACTGAAAAGCTATGGGTTAAGTGAGAATATTATTTTTATAGAGTTTATATATTATGCAATTACAAATCAGCTAAGATATCCTATTAAGTTATATTGTACTTAAAACAGTTAATTTACTCATTTGGGCACTTTGTATTCAACCCGATGAACCCTAATGAATTTTACTAAAACATGCTTGCTAATTTCTCGTGCCTTTTTTTTTAGAGGAGTGCGCATGTATTTAAAGTAGATACCAAATGTACAAGAAAACTTCTCATTTGATAAACAACTCTTGTGAAAGCAAACGAAATGGGAATCAACTTCCTTACTCAGGTGACGAGGTCGTCGATGAGGTAAAGAATATATATTTAAAATATATTTTTTTATTGCATTATACGTGATGAGTTTTTTTAACACTTCTTATGCTAGATAGTATCTGAAAATATTTAATGATTTCGGTGTTTTAGACAATGGGAATCTCTCTGAAATAATGCAATAAATTTTTAAGTTGACTCTTCTTATCTTATCTGTATTTAACTTCCGGCTACATAATTGACTGCGTACTTAACTTAATTTTCATTCATTATTAAATCTTGAGCAAATGAAGCAACGTAATATATTACTGATATATCAAGGTCATATGATGTATTGGAGTAAGAGGTAAATTATATAAATCAAATGTGAAGAAAAGTATTGAATGGGTCTAAGAACTGCATAACTTAGATGCTCAACTTAGTTTTTCCCCAGTTTCTTCTTTTGGCATTGTAACGAATCCTATTGTTAGTTTTCAAGCTAATCCGTTGTAATAATAGTCTATTTTACTTCTTAGCCTTAACCGATTTTCGGTTTAATTTTGGAAGCTTTTTGAGCCTATAACAATTATTTATCATTCCATATCATGTTTGTAAATGAAAATTGCATGTTCATCAAAATGCCATTCGCTATTCAAGAAACTAACCCCTCATTGGTGAACATAGAGCCATTATTGTTGATAAACAACGGCTGACTTTTTACAAGTGCCCTGTAGCAATAATGCCTCTATCATTATCTTGTATTATTATTATATTGAACAATTCCGAACAGTCAACGCTGTTGCATCCGTACATATTTACCACCTCTGCACCGCACTATATTTTATATTTATGTACACAGAAAAGTTGATGCGTCGAGCTTTTTTAATTTCAGGAAATTTTTACCGTGAGTGCGTGTAATTCTCTGTTTAGCAATGTGACCTTCTCATGGAACTCTCTCTATCCGGCCAGAGTACACTCATTTCCACCAGGAAGTACAGTGGCATATACCAAAATCTATATATTGATTAAATATAATGGTTGAAGACAATATTCATATCTAATTTTAAAGGGAAGGATTCATCGAACCAAAAAAAAGCGAAAAAATGACCAGAACTTCCGTCCTAGCTGATGCTTTAAATGCCATTAATAACGCTGAAAAGACCGGTAAGCGTCAAGTCTTGATCAGACCATCTTCCAAGGTCATCATCAAGTTTTTGCAAGTTATGCAAAAGCACGGTTACATTGGTGAATTCGAATACATTGATGACCACAGATCCGGTAAGATTGTTGTCCAATTGAATGGTAGATTGAACAAATGTGGTGTGATCTCCCCAAGATTTAACGTTAAGATTGGTGACATTGAAAAATGGACTGAAAACTTGTTGCCAGCTAGACAATTCGGTTACGTTATCTTGACCACTTCTGCTGGTATTATGGACCATGAAGAAGCTAGAAGAAAGCACGTTTCTGGTAAGATCTTAGGTTTCGTCTACTAAGCGAATTTTATTATTATTTACATGCATTACATTTTGCTTTATGTAAAATATAATAAAAAATTCATTTATGTAATTTCAATCAATTCAATTAGTATAATAAAAGAATTTCATTTAAAAGCAAGAAACCTTATGTGTTTAACTTAAGTAATTTAATAAAGAAAGAGACTAATAGATTGATAATGCAAAATAATGATTAAAGTTGAAGACCTTTACAAACAATCTATGATAATTAATATATATACAGATGTATTCAACACAAGAAAAGGAATCGATAAATCTATAATCTTCTACCTCTTCTACCACCCTTCTTTCTAGTAGAATCGGATGGGACGGGAGTAACATCTTCAATACGGCCAATTCTCAAACCAGATCTTGCCAAAGCTCTTAACGCAGCTTGACCACCTGGACCAGGAGTCTTGGTTCTAGTACCACCAGTAGCTCTAATCTTAACATGCACAGCAGTAATGCCGACTTCTTTACATTTGGCAGCTACGTCTTGAGCAGCTAACATAGCAGCATAAGGTGAAGATTCGTCTCTATCAGCTTTCACTTTCATACCACCAGTAATTCTACAGATGGTTTCCTTACCTGATAAATCTGTAACATGAACAAAAGTATCGTTGAAAGAAGCAAATATTCTAGCAACACCAAAGACTTGGGATGCATCACGAGATTGAACGATTTCTACAAAAAGATAATTTGTTAGTATTTCTATTTGATGATCAAGTCTTAACCAATTGTATTTATGATGCAATTGGGTGATTTCCATAACATGTATTCATGTATGCATACTCTTTTCACGGAATAAACATTTCAACTTGAACGCATAGAAAACACCAATCTTACTTGCATATAGAATAACTAATTGGTTTTAAACAGGATATCACCCTGTGCACGTACCGTTAGCCATTCTTAATTTATTGATTGATTTCTTATCTTTTATTTTTCAAATAAAAGTTAGAAGAGAAAACTAGATTTGAAAAGTTGACAAAAAAGTTTTTCCTTATATACGAGGCAAGTCTGAAAAAAAAATTTCAACTGCCGAGTGTACTCGGACAAAACAAACTGAGTGATAGAGGTCAAATACTTAACACCACAAGCTGTATAAACAAGTACTACGAATAGATCTGTGTATTGTAAATAACAGATAACCAAATTTGTGGATGTTCGGCTCAAATTGAAAATGATAAGGATCGTAGAAGAGAACCACATATCAACTATCAAATAAGAACCGGTAACTAATCTCGAACGAGTTGTAGAGTGGATGTTGTCTAATTTAATCTTAAAATAGAGAACTCTATTATAAAACTTGTCACTAATATGTAACGAGACAAATTCACTACAATAATACTCGTTCTTAGAATGTAAATTGGTTCTTTTTCAAGCAAGTAATGTTTCAAATAACTCATAGAAACTATTATTACAGATGATGTTCTTTATAAATACTCGATAGGAAAAAAACTTAAAAACGATTACCCGGTGACGCATTTTGAATAATAATTAATTCATTCTATAATGGAATATCTCAAATACAGGGTTTATTCTATTGTTTTTTTGCCAACAGTTTCAACGAGTACCAGTAATAATGCACTTGCTTACGATTATATGGTCTGCTCTACTAAGTGTAGCCGTAGCAACTAGCGGGTCCATATATGGAAGGTTTGATTACTCAAGAATTAATATTCATCAATATCCTGCATCGAGGACCAAGTTTATACTTTATCAGATAGGTAACTGTTCTAACAATGAACCGTATTTTGCCACCGCTGAACTGAAAGACGAGACGGGTAATTTTGAATTTAAGGATATACCATTAAACTCCGGTGTTAATGCAACGACACATTTTGTTATGTATCCAAATTCATTAGATTTTAATTTGAAACCAAATAGAATACTGGTTGAATTTACCAATTTGGAAAATGGTACAGTGGTATCCCACGCTTTCAAGAACCATTTTGGTAGAGAGTTTTTCCCATCGAAGGATATCACATACCCTGAAGAATTAGAAGAAGTTAAGGTGGATCCATACATTGAGATATCGATTGTTCATATTGCTCCTCAAAGGTCATACTTCCAAGTAAGAAATGTGAATATATTTAAGAGTGGTATTACTGGTAGCATTCTAAATTCTCGTTGGAAGACTGCTGCTGTGATAACTGTTATTTGCCTAGCTGTATTCCCATTCTTAATAGAAAAATTCGATCCTGAGACTACACAAGCTATAAAAGAGGAAGCCTTGAAAAAGCAAAGAGAGAAGTATGTTATCAATAATTAATGCGTATATTATATCGATATATCTATAAAATTCTCTTTTTAGTAGATTAAAATTGTACGTTAAACAGTAGGAAATGTCTGCTTATTTCCTATTCTATGCGGCCTTTGCACTTCTTTTTTTGTCCATTACACCTTTCATAGAGGAATAGTCCAAAGACATTTAATAGTAATCCAAAGACTTGATTGTAAGTAATCACTCTACCAATAAATACCCAACTGACGGAGATAATGGCAATCCTTTTCATTAAATTGGCAATCGAATAAGTCAGTGTCGAAACTTCACCCATTAGATAAAATGTAATCATGGCTTGTAAGAAATGGAATGTACCATTTAATAAATATAATTTCCAAGGCATCGATTTGATCAAATCAGTAGATGTACCATGGAATAAATATCCCCATATAATGGGTAATTCCAGTGCAACAAACCAGCAGAAGGACATGCAAAACCCGACTAACGATATGTAGATCATTAATGTCAATTTATCATATGTTACTGGCGTAATAGTCTTCTCGGTTTCTTTTTTTTCTTGGTACACAGGCAATGGGGATTCTGCCCTATTGGAGTCGTAATTCATTATCTTACGAGAATTTTCAGATTTGTATGTAAATACAGTCTTACCATATATATTTTGACCAACAAATATAAACATCGAGATAATAGCACAAAGGATACCATATGTCGAGTAAGCCACCACAGCACCATCACTCTTCATCGAAGCCTTGTTATCTTCATTGACAATAATCCAAACTCCAATAATTAATGATGCCAGACTAAAGTACAAGATGTAATCCAATTGCAAAGTTTTAATTCTTAGCATTTTCTGAAATATTAAGATAAACACAGGTGATAAAGTCTTGATACTAGCTACTGTTGAGACAGGCACAATAGATGTGGCAGTATGGCCGAAATACTTACCAACAAATTGAAATAATCCCAACGGCAGAACTGTGGTAAATATGTGTTTTGTCGGTCTCCTTATAATCTTTATATTTGCATGGCCATGTCTTGAATATTCTGGGAATGTGCCCTGAGGAAAGAACTCATTAAATTTGGGGCAATAATATGCAATATAACATGAACTGGCAGCTAATATTGCAGTATAAATAAATTGAAATTCGCCCAGGAACAACGGTAATGGACATTGGGTCAACACTTGTTTGGTCACTTGTGATGCGAATGAAGAGATGGCATACCAGCATATACATAAAATGACGATATGTATATACGGACGTAGACGCAATAGCATTTCGTTCTTGACCCTTTTTATCCTTTGCTATACCTATAGAGAGGCTGTAGTAAACGTTGTTGATTTCAGATTTAAAACATAACAATGGTTATTATATTTTTAAAATATCATTGTCATTTTTGCTATAAAGAGCTTATTGGACGCGCAACGGAAAAAAAATGTGAAGGTTATATTTAATCGATATCTATCTACTACAATTAATCTGTATATATACTATAATAATGCGAGGTTTTTTAATTCATTATTGCTCAAGCCAAATATTTCTTTAACAGGTCAATCTTAGAAATTTCATCGTTAAACTCTTTATCATCTACGGTTGCCTTAATCAATTTCACCAAATGTTTAGTCTTCCCACTAGATTTACCAATAAACATAGTAACAACACCACAAGTTTCTAAAGTATTACAAATTTCCAGGAATTCATTACGTTTTAAAGGTGTCAAAGTGTCTTTACTCTTCAGCAGCTTTACGTAATAGTCATATGCATCATCTAATGAACAGTGACTTTGGAAAATATCCACACGTTGTCTATGCACCAAAGAACATAAAATTGTACGTTGCTGCATGTTTAATTTGATAATACGCGATTTCGTCGAAGATATATTCATAAATTGTGAAAATACTTTAGCTACATGAGGTAACCCCACTTTGACAATTTGTAGTTCATTATTAGATCGATTTTGGCGTTTCATGGATGCTAGCACCTGTAATTCGACCACTTCAATGGCACTTTTCAGCACATCAAACAGTTTTCTTAAATCACCAGTATTTCCAGAGCATTTTTTTGCCGCAAATTTTATTGCCATTGGGTTAAATAAACATTCGTTGGGATCTATAAGTCTTAATCTATTCATTATAATATCAAACATTTCATCTGAAGAGTAAGGTTGAAATACAATTATTTGAGGTAACAAATCTTGTCTCAAGTTTAATCTTGTTAAGAACCTATCTGTCATATCCAAACTGTTTGCAATGCCTATTAAAAGTAAATTTATTGAAGGTAATTTACTTAATAGGAACAATTCGAAGATTGTCTTTGTTGCATGTGTAGAGTTGGTATTTGAACGAACCAATTTATCCATTTCGTCAAGGATTACTATAAATGTATGGTTCGGAATCGACTCGAAAAATGATTGTAAGTCATTAATCGTAGTAACATCGTGTGTTGATTCTTCACTGTTGGAAAATGATTGAAAAATTTTGTTAAAGATATTTGATGGGTCATCTAATGCGATGCAATTTATCAAGGATACAGATACACCTTCCCTTTGGCCGTTGGGCAATGTGAAAATTGATCTGTTATGTAACTTGCTATTTGATGAACAAGTTTTCTTCAATGGTGTAAAATGAGTCTGTTCAATGGCGACCAATTGAGCAGTCTTGCCAGTACCTGGAGGGCCTGTTAGATAAAGTGAATTACCTGTATGATTTGTAATATTTGTGGTTAAGAAATGCATAATTTTTTCGTATTGTGTTTGTCTCATTGGTAAATACCCATTTTTCGTAGCGATTGTACCAGCTGATCTTTGTAAAATGGCCTTTGTGCGAGCATATATGGAATCCTTCTTAAATAATTGCCTTTGAGGTGATGCACATGGTGATGGTGGGACAACTACATCCCTTTCAAGTAATGGTGGTTCTTCAGATTCCAATTTCAGTCTTTTCTTCCCAATGCTTCGTGGTGGAGTAAGCATTGTGAAAGCATCAATCCTCGGCCTCTTCAATGATTTCTTCGGCGTGATAGGTCCATCGATTGAGGCAGTTGATTGAGTTTCATCATCGCTTTCATTTCCACAATCATCTATAATGAATGAGTTTTTGGGAATCAAGTTTCTCGTTAGTGTTGATCTTGTTGCCGATCTTAGCCTCCTTTTCATAATCATACTCGCCAGTTATGTTGTCTTTCTATCTATTTTTGATCATTTCTTGCTGAAATATAACCAGATTATATTAGTAAACCTATTTGTTTTATCAATATATATTATTATGCAAGATGAAGCAACTCAGACGCGTAAAGCCAGCCATTAATATTATTTCCTGATTAGGAAACCAAATTGATCTTTCTGATTTTTACCTAATTAGGTTAAGAATAGTTAAGGTGTCCGAAAAAAAACAGAATAAGGCAAAGTGGTGGCAGTGAGGATGGTTTCGATGATTTGGTGATGAGGGGTGCTGATTCATCAGTTTGACAATGAAGAGGATAGTATGAATGATCTAACATAGGTTAAGATATAATTGCTAATTGCTAGTTGGGATGCAAGTTTTCAAATTTCAAATTAGCAAGCTATTCAAGCATATCTCGGTCGTTGATCAGGTCAAATAGGGCAAGGTAAATTACAAGGATGCTTCTAACACACTCCAGACATGTACCTTGTGTCTACATTGCTCAATGGTTAACTAGTTACTGCCAATGACAATTGTTGAAGACTACTCTTTTTCATTTAGAAATGATGGACTACAAATCTAAAAAGCACTAGAATATGTATTACTCTCCACGAATACACACAAAATGAGCCTTTATATAGGAGTCTCACCTTTCTTCTCCAAGCAGTTTAAGCATTGGTTCACAAATATTTTATTTGTACATCTTTCCTCCATTATAGCAAATAGCAATTTGATTCCATATAAACACAGTAACCTAAGAAGAAAAGTTAATAATTCTTCGCTAATGTCGAACAATGAAATATGCACGATAAAAAACTTTATCACCATTCGAATAAATTCGGACAAAATCCTAAAGATAGATCATAGTATATGTTACCAGGCCAAGATGGAAGAAATATGAGGTAACAAACATCTGTGCTGCAAAGTTCTACTACGAAAAATGGATTTGTTAGACAATTATCACGGTATAATCCAAAGGAGAGATTAAGCACACCACCACGTCATTACAATGCTGATCACCATCAATGCCCAAGAATTATTAGAAGATTGTCTTCCTCAATAAGAAAAGCAAATTCACAAGATAGAGAGGAAAATAAGGTTCATGACATCTCTAAGTCAAGATACTCAAGTTTAAAAAACGGCAAAGTGTATGTGGAAAATGATGGACTATCGAGAAAAATTGACGTGACAACACCGTTAGCGTCTCTAATATCATCTTCTTCATCGAAAGCGATATCGAGATATCAACCTTATGTACAACTCACCAACCCACAAAGACCAATCTCTAGATACAATCCCAGGTCATTTTCATCGTTGCATTTAAATCATATGAAACCATTGCAATCCAATAAGTGGAGATCTCATGATAAGGCATTGACAAGTAGATACAATTTTAATACTTCATATTCAAACAATACAGTAAGTTCAAGTAGTCTTAACTCATTAGGTTCAAGTTTAATAAATTCAGTAAAGCCTACGAGAAGGAAAATAAATGATGAGAACTTGCAAACACAAGAGCCAATTATTATAGAAAAGAGAAGTTTCAATGTGATTAAAAATGATTTGAATGAACCACTATCAAATTTTGAATTAAAGAAGAAAGAAACAGTTGAACAAGAAAGAATAACCGAAATGTCTTCAAATTCAGGTCAAAAAGTACATAAACAGCAGACTGTCCTAAGTCAAAATTACGAGTACGTTAATGATCCTGCAATTTTAAAGACAGATATTTGAATCGTTTCGAAATGAACCCTTGATTAAACCATATACTATATCTGGAAACCCCTCTAATATGAATATTTTCCCCTTAACTAAATTGGAAACTGAACTGTGGAATTTGAAGAATATCCAGGAAAAGAAGAAGTCTTCTTTCAATAATATCAAAAAGATAAAATGTCTGAAAGAGTATCCATCGTATAACAAAAATATTGCAATTTATAGGGCGATTGGTAAAGGATTAACTGTGTCAGCATTATTAAAATTAGAAAGATATAATTCGGTTCGAAAATTACAACTGGGACGTGCTTTTTTGAGATTTCAAAATGAATGGGAAAATGATGTCAACACTATGCAATCGGGTTCGAATTATGAGGTCGACCCGACTATATTGGGCAATGGCATTGAAAATTTCGAGAATTGTCTTTCCAAGGATGAAGCTAGTATAAATGATGTGTCATCAGTTGCACGGCCATCTTCTAAAAGTCGACGTATCAATAGAGCAGATTTTGTGGACGATTCTAAGTTGGAAGATATTTTATTCCAAATTGATCCGGATTACAAACACCATCAACTAGCTGCAGAGATACCTCATATGATTATAAACCCTATTAAAAGATGCATCAGAAAGTTTCAGGATATAAGCAATTTAATTGTGGATAAGGACTGTTGGGCATCTAGGATTATGACAGATGATATGGATACATTTTCCGAAAATGAACATAAATTATTTATCAAGGGGTATTTAACTTCTCCAAAAAGGTTTGGCAAGATTTCCAAGTGTATGGGAGGTCTAAGAACTTGTGAAGAATGTGTACAACATTATTATGAAACAAAGAGAGAAGTAGATTATAAATTGTTGATTAAGAAACGTAACTTGAGGAGAGCAAAGGGCAACAGGAAAAGCTCAAGTCACAGTCCAAAAAAACTGATAACGAAAATAGTAGCAACTCTAGGAATATATTCAATAACTCGGATGTGTGCAGTAGCACAGCCAATACAGAGAGGTCATATCTCGAAGACCATTATGATGGCGAAGACACAGATGATTTTTGATGAACTGTACGGAGAAGCATAGGTATGTTGAAATAGTAAAACTGTATTTGTAAGTCTCCTATTTTGACGAACTGACTAATCAATACGTAATTCAGCTGCTTTCTGCTGCTTATAAAATCCTTTAATACCGAACTAAAGCGGACCGATATGGACTTCTTGTCGCGGCCAAAATTTTGTGTCACACATGGACCTTGGTTCGAGTAAGTTGCTTGGATAATACGGGCATCCCTTTTAGTAACTAAAGTGATAAATTATATAAGATACATATATTCATTTTGTATCAAATGTAGCAAGTATCTGATCAATTGGTCGAGGATTTAGATTGGCAGGCTTACCTGATTTTACAAAATGAATAAAGCAACACCAATTGCATTTTTGCTAGATAATTCCCAGGCCTGGGATAAATTTCATCCCACAGTTGAAAAGCCATTCTTTAATGTCTCTTTATGGGATCATTTCGATAAAACAATGACTATTATCTCACGTGGTAAGTTTACCCCCAATGAATTCGAATTTGTTCAGGGAAATTTGATATTGAGTGAGTGGAAGCCTGTTTTGTTGGCTATTATGACATACTATATTGTCATTTTTCAGGGACAAAACATTCTCAAAAATACAAGGCCATTAGTATTAGATTTTGCAATAAAAGCACATAACTTAATGCTAACAATCCTATCATTTATTCTGTTTGTCCTAATGGCTGAACAGATTATTCCCATGATCGTAAAAAATGGAATAGTTTATTCCATTTGTAATCCTGAAGCATGGACTCAACCTTTAGTGACACTTTACTATATGAACTACCTCGTAAAATTTGTTGAGTTTATCGATACTATATTTCTCGTGTTAAGACATAAGAAGCTAACATTCCTGCACACATACCATCATGGAGCTACTGCACTATTATGTTACTCACAACTGATTGGGAAAACAAGCGTGTCATGGGTACCAATTATCCTCAATTTAGCTGTACACGTGGTCATGTACTGGTATTACTTCCTATGTGCCAATGGAATTAAAGTCCTTTGGAAGGCATGGGTAACAAGATTCCAAATCATCCAATTCATTCTAGATGTCGGCTTTATTTATTTCGTAGTATATCAAAAGGTGATGACGATATTTTTCCCTCGTTTAGCAAAATATAAAGAGTGTGCAGGGTCTGTCACAGCAATTTCTATTGGAGCAGGCATAATCACTTCCTATCTTTTCTTATTCATTGGCTTTTATATTCATTCCTACAGAAAGAAAACAAGGAAATCACATATCAAGAAAAATCATCCAAAATCAGTTTAGCGTCTTAGCACTTTTATATACTTCAAAATGTTGATATCATGTATTCAATTTTGGAATATAAACAAGTTTCTCATTTGTTTTCCTCGTATCTCAAGTCATTCATCAATACCAAATCTTTAATTATTACTTTTCGATGAATGAATATATACGTATTTAAATAACATTTGCATATGTGATGTTCTTGCGGATTAGAAGCTCACGATAACACAACAATAGCATTGACCAACTTCCTAAATAGAATCCTTCTGGACTGTTTTGTCATCAGCAGACCCTGTTGACGTAGTTGGTGAAGGCGTTGAATAAACTTTTTTGATTAACCTTAGTTTCTTTCTCCCAGCATTTATATCATCTGAAACGGGATCGTCTATTTCCATCCTACCAACCTCTAAACTCTCATTACTATAATCTGACGACCGTCTAGTACCGTTTGAATCATTTATATTTTCATCAACCCTTCCTTCTATTTTCATGATATCATTATCACAATCAGGTTCTATCTCGTCATCTGTAAGTTCATTAGAACTGTCTTCTTCAGTCTTATTAGTTTCATACAATATTTTTTGCTTTTCATTGATATCTGCAATAGCCATATCATATTCAGCACGGGATTGTTTCACTAGTTCTCCCATTCTACTTTCCATTAATGAGTCTTTAGCATTTCTTCGCATATAAAATAACAGATATGCTGCGCCAGCAATACTATTTTTAGGTACAGTTTCTGATACACGAGAATCGTCAAAATAATACCACTTACCATCCAAAGAATTTTTGGCATATGCTGTATAATGACCACCTCCAAGACCTCCATAATGATTATCAACAGCAATTAGATCGTAAACATTCCCTTTAAAGTCATCCTTATAAACGAGATGTTCTGTAATGTCAAAATCCGTAATCGGGAATTGGACAATGTCATCAATTTTATCGCTAAAAGACTGTTGGTTCTCGAATCTCTTCAAATGGATCAATAATACATCAGGAGTATTCCATAATTGAATTTGTTTAGTAGCTTGTCTATGTTCTTTGCATGTTGGACAGTACCATGAATCGTTGAGACTAAGGATTTCAGGTTTTGAAAATAATTTTAAACAATCATTTAAAGTTATTTCCTTGCTTTGACCTTCATGCCCTTTCCGTCTTTCCTTTTCTAACTCCTTATTATGTAAAACGGCCATGTTTTCCCAATTGATAAGTTTATCGTCGGTGAACGCCTTCTGTACACTTTCTTCAGTCCATTCACATATAATCACATTCCTATTCCCTGTGATAATGTTAAAGGAATTTTCCTTTGGTAGCTCATCTTCTACAATAATACTTTTATTTGAGTTAACATCCGAAACATTTTTCAATCTTTCTAATTCAGTAACTGACATGTTACCAATGGCAGGCCTTTGGTCCTCAATATTTTCATCTTTATTGCTTATTTCTTCCACATTATCTTTAGGTTGTTCTTCTATATTACTGTCCCGTCTTTCTAGTACTAAAGAGCTGTACTCATAAATATCTCTAACTAAGGGAGTTAAAAGATCCGACATTGGAACAGCTTTCTCATATTGAAAGCGTACCTGAGGTATCCATAGTTGGTCTGTTTTTGTGGAATTATGATTCTTGGCATCCTGCTTGTAAAGTTTGATATCGAATAAGTGGTGGTTTTCGGTCCGTTCAGGTATGCTGTAGTTTATGATATCTTGATATGGTGATAAATCAACATCAGTGTACTTTTCATATATCAATGGTAGATCTGTTACGTTGGGGTAATTATCCAATTCTGTAAAAGGAAATGGTATAAATCCACCACTCAGATGAACGTACATTTCCTCTAGCTTATACCGGATTAGAGTTGGATTATTTAGTTCTTCTGGACGTAATGTTAGAAAGAAGGGAACTCCAAAAAATGATAGCTGGGTATACTCTTTCTCTGTTGTAGCATTCAGTATAGGAATGACAACATCATTTATATCGAAAGATAATTCATAAAATACCACATCATCATTTTCAGAAATCAATTCCTGAAGAGGTAAAAATTTAGAGTTAGATTCTGGAGATTCATAGTTTATGTAAAATTGATTGTTAAATATTTCACAGCCAAATACGTTTGCTGGATCGATCTGAGCACATTTGGCGACGTAGTTTTTCAAGTCTTCATATGAAGAAGATTTAGGTAGTTCAACTTCCAAAATACAAGGTGGAGCCTTTAGTGGGAATATTTTTATGTGGGAGTGCCACATGGACTTTACTGGCAACGGAAGGGTTAAATCGTTATATGGGTCGAACGTTATCGAAATGTTATGACACTCAGGGCATTGCAACGTTGATTTATACATACCAACAAACAAATCCGTTATAACAGAATCATTTCTAAGTAAGTGTGCCTTCCAAGTGTCATCTGCCAGTTTTTTCATCACATCGAAATCATTCAAATCTGCAGTAACAGGTAGAGATGGTTTTTCAACGTATGGTTTCTTATCGATTCTGTTTAGATCTTCGTGTAAACTATCAAGTAAGAATGCTAAAAATTCTTGGGAATCTTGTTGTAAATAGCCTGAAAACATGGAATTATAATGGCCGATAGTTGCTTTAAAATGGTTGGGTGCATGAGCACCTAATTGGACTAATTTGTCACCATATAGATTTTGTATCAATTCACTAAATGCTTGCGCAATATGTCCCTGGTATCCTAGGGGATTATTTATATTTAATTCTTTTTCATATCCATGATATTGGAAATAATCTCGAAAAATTGGAATATGAGATATACATTGGAGGGCCGAGTTCATATAGCATGTATTCCCAAGATTTACTAAACCTGTTGTTTCTGATGATGGTCTTAAGTTGTTATATATGAAATAGTTGGAAACCCAATGATAATTTTTGTTGTGTTGTTTGATCTCAATTATGAAATCGCCACTATATATCTCTAACTCTTTTAAATGCTTTACTAGTAACTGAGGAGTAATTTTCGTTAGGGTTGGTAACGACATAAATTGTAAGGGAGTCAAATAATATGATGTGTCTAATATACCGGAAGTAGCGCATCTTTGCGCATCTTTCAGACACCAAATTTTAAAAGATGTATCTCTTTTATCCAAATTGGGATGTATGTTGAAAAACTGAACTAAAGTTTTTGAAATCACATCCTTCATAATAGCAAGTCTGCTAATTGTAAAAATGTTATTATATCTATGATGATCCCTTTGGGGTGCCCCATTTTCTGTCAAGTAGTGAAAACGGAAAAGACATTTATTATATTCAGTTATTAAGGACTCCGATTTGTTATCGTAAATTAAAAAGGTAGATACTGGTTCTGATCCTTGAGTTAGGCCATACCATTGATACAGCTTCTCAAAAACGGGTTCGATAATAGACATATACGGACATTGATTATAATCCACCAATATGAAGTTCTCATAATCACTACAAATTAGAGAGGTATTAATTGAACCAAGTTGTTCTGGTTTGGTAATTGCGGCATCACAGAAGTTTTCATACCACGATTTAGGAATGATGTACATTCGATCGCCTTCACTACTTTTCTGGTCTTCTAAGAGTTTGGCAATAATATCTCTTTGTGTCCTTAGATCGGGGTATATACCAGCACTATCTACCTGATTGCCTTTCGGTATATCATTATTTGCCTCCGAGTTATCATCTAATTGGGTAAGTTGTTCCTCACCATTCTCTTGTTCTAATGATGGGTCCATCTCAGGAACCTCATCGAATAATTGAACCAATTCCTCAGATTGAGCATCATTGTCATTTTCTCCATCCATAACAAGCAGGGATATCGAATGCACGAGCTGGTCTTAAATCTATATTAATTATTGAACCGCTTTTCAAAGATAGACGTTTAGCATCTCTATGATTTCGCACCATCTGCTTGTAATTTGCTTTTTTTTCATCAATCCCCTTTGAAAAAATTTTCTGTCAGTTGTTTACGTCTCGGATAGAAAACCTCGGCGGTAACGAGTAGAAATCCACCGAAATAATCAAAATAAATAATTGCGGCATTGAAAATTTTATGGTAACTGGCGAAGTGTTAAAAACAATTGTGTTCATGAATATGCTAAGACTTTAAAATTAAACTATAGAACCTATGTACAAATAAAATGCTTAATAAAAAAGTATGTATGCCACTTGTAATTTAAAAACTGCTGGATTCTTTAACTCACAACACCTTTCAACACTGAACTCATAATACCGTAACCTAACGTAATTACACAAACGAATGCCAAAAGTGAGGCAGGTACACCTCTGGTCAAGAAAGTCATCATATCTAGGTATCTATTACCCTTATGATCTGTCATTGAAATAGCAGTGACATTTGGAAATCCAGATGAAGCTAAACCCATACCAGCAGATGCTAGCAATGTACAACCAAACACTAAGATTGGCGCAGCCTTGGCGTTATCCAATTTGTCACCCACTTCCTGAACTAATGGGATGATGATAATGGCAGAAACTGTATGTGAAACGAATGTACCAACAACCAACATTAAGATACCAAAGATACAAAGAATGGCAAAAACACCATCATTTTCAATTTTCTTTTGTAAAGCAGTAGCAATGGTAACTAATAGACCGGATGAAGAAACCGACTTACCCAATGCGATACCACCCATTGCCAGAATTACAATAGACCATGGAAAAGAATTCAAATCCTGTGTGGATAATAACCCAGTTCCAAAGAATAAAACAATTGGCAAAATAGCAATTTGACCTGAAGAGCCAAAAGCACTTTCAATTTGAGCTTCGACACACCATAAGATAATTGTACCAATTGTGACGAAGATAACATAATATTGTTTGATTGTAAACTTGGTTCTAATCGGTTTGAATTTAGTCAGTGTTGTTCTGTTTATCTTGAAACTGACGCACATCAAGAACCAACAAAATAATAGAGCTAAGATACCAGTAGGTAAAGCTACAGCGAAGAATTGACCCCAACCAATGTTATAAGGTTTCAAGTATTGCATTGAGATAATATTTTGAGGAGATGAGATAGGAGACGACATACCGCCAACGTTAGCAGCTAACGCAACACCCATTACTAATGCTTTTGCAAACTCATTTGAAGCATCCAATGGATCCAATAATGGTTTTAACAATGCGTATGTTAACACTGGGGCAGCAACATTAGAAATCCACATCGACAAGAAAAAAACAACACCCATAGCCATCAATAAAACATTTCTTGGTTTTGTGCCTGCAATGGCTAATAACCATGATGCAATCACTTTGGCAATATTATATTGAGAAAGAACTTCACCTAAAGTGAAACCAGCCAATAGTATCATGATAGTAGATGACCACATAGATGCTAGAATTGTGGTGGATGCATCAGCTGCACCCATTATACTTCCATCTGCGTTTTTCAATACTTTGAACAACACTGTCAGCAGTGGGACAAGGAATGCAGTTATGTGCAACGGGATAGCTTCACTAGCCCATAAAAAGGCTACACATTCCACTAAGGCCATGCACCGATGTTCTGCTGGATCGTTAAATGTCTTTATCCCCAACAAAATACCGGTAACAGTAATAATAAAAGCAATCTTAAACGCTTTCCATGTGAAGAACAATTTTGGGACACCTATTCTTTCAAGACGGTAAAGTTTCAAATCAATTGATTTTGGCAAATCCCAATAATAGTAGTCTAGTTTTAATTTAGCCAATAAAGTTGCATTTGGATCAGTGTCTTTCAAATCAGTAGTAATTTCATCATTATGTGATAACAAACCAAGCATATCTTTCCAGGTAGTACTTCTTTCCCAGACAATATGGTCATGTAACAGTGACTTCAATTCTTTTTTACAATTGTTGACACCAAATTGTTGGCCCGTTATTATAGCATAAAATTCTACTAATTGAGCAATCTTATTGCCTAAAGCAGTCAAAGTGGATTTTTGGAAGATATAAGCATCTTTAAAAAATTCTCCTGTTTGAATCATTTCATCTCTTATATTAAGGTGCAGTACTTTATCACATTTCTTGGTAATTTTACTGAACCCCAAACGATTTAATTCGATGAAGGACTTTAATTGACACAAATCGATATACAAGTTGATAATTGATTGTTTCAGTAATGATGTCTTTTGGGACTTAATGTTAAATTGGGAATAGTTTAACAAGGCAGTATGATCACCTGCATCATCAGTAAAATCTTCATAGTCCTCTTCTTCCTCATCATCTTCATCTTCATCTTCATCATAACCAGCTCCAGTACTGGTCGCGCCAACCAATGGATCTGATATGAATGACGACTGAGCATTCTTATTATCAACAGAATCCTTTACAGGTATTATAAGATTTCCAGTATTATTTTCTTCCTGTTTATGTTGAGTTTCCTCTGGGAAAAAATCGATATTCAGCTCTCCTGGAGAAACACCTTCCTTTTCTAAATCTTTAACCAAATCGATGAATCTTTGTTCGAACTTAGCCTCCATTCTCTTATAGAAATCATCCACTTTCATCTTCTCCACGTTTAAATTATTCATAAATGTATCATAAGTATTGAGTATTGTCTTCTCATCACTAGATTGTGAAGAGCGACGAGATTCAAAAATTTTACCATGAGCTTTCTTCTTAAATGCAGAAAATCTAGAAGATGGTTCTGGGGTGGTCAAATAATTAGCAGACATATCTTTCAATTCAAAGGTTTCCTCTCGTATCATTTCATCACGCTTCAGACCAGGTTTAGCAAGTGGTTCGGCATTAATTGATGAGTTTGCAGTCTCTACACTTTTCTTTGAAAACAATTTGCTTTTCAATTTGGAAGCAAATGCCTTTGGATCAGATTTCGCAGTGGAGATTTCGGGAGAATTATCATTAGCAATTACCCCTTCAACTGCATTCAGTTCGTTAGTCTGTAAAGTGTATATTAGATTTTTCAATTCATTATAGTCAACGTAATGGTTCTGCCATTCCGGAACAGAATTATATTTCAAAAAGTGAGAAAATCTCATGGTACAACTTTCAAACTTCTATAAATAGTTTACCAACAGTTTCCCTAAGTTGATGGCTTGATTCAATTAATTGATATTCACTAGTTTTATAACTTATAACTTTTCAAATCATCAGCTATCTTTTAAGTTGTTTTTTTTTGCAGCTTTCGAGAAGACTCGCAGTAAGTAAAATAGAAAAAAAAAAAAGAAAGAGATGGCTTGTTTCTGCGGATGTTTCTGGGACCCACGTGGAGTTTTAAATTAAAGAATTTAAATAATGTGCGGCGTCGCTTACATAACAAAAGAAATTACTAAAGGAAATGTCACAAAGTAGAAGTCAATTATAAAACAATAGTTGAAGGAATACACCTGAATGAGTAGGGGAAATGAGAAAATGGAACCCAAATTTAGGTGTCAGTATTGTGCTTAAAGGATGTTTTCTCAGAGATGGATACTATTGGCGATTTGTATAGGGGGGGGGGAGATTGATGATCAGATATGATTGTTATTGATAGTGAGATTATAGATTCTACACTTCTATGTACTTTTTATATAATATACAAAATATATAACAATAATAAATTCCGATGAACTAATTATAAAATTTGATCATCTTATATACTTTTTAGTTTGTCCTAATTTACAATTTTATGATATTTACTTTGTTTCATTTTATCACAGTGGTATTAACCTATCATTTCACCACTGTTTCATCTGTGTTTCATTTGGGTTTCACCGATGTTTCAGATTTTTGACGTTCGCCCCATTAGGATAATCTATGTGATACTATAGGAAGTCCAGCAGATACTGTAATTTTTAACAGTAAAACCTGAATTGAATAGGAATCATGTCTACTTCTCTCTGAGTTTAGATTGTTACATTTTACTTCATTGTGGATCAATAGTAGATTGGTAATATTCAGTCATTTTTGATAGGATTTTAGATTTCTATCTTTTGGAGCAGTATTAGATTGATACTGTTCAGTCATTCGTCTAATATACAATAAATATTCTTCGTTCTTTTTTTCTACATTCTAATCGTAAAATATATACACACTACTATCTATCTTTCTCATATTTCTTGTTCTTTATATACTTTTCCTTTTGGGGTATTTTTATCTTCACATAGAAACCAGAGGTATTCAGACACAGTTGGATAAGCCTAGTCTGAAGGTAAGTATTTTCTAAAATTATTCTTTTTATGGTAGCTTGCTCTTTGAGAGTCATATCCTGTCCATCTATAGAAGATTCGGTTTCAAACACATTGAATAGAACACGTCCTTTAAAGATAAATATATTCTAAAAAATTTATTTGTTCTATAAGGAGATGTTTAAAAATTTAATATTAATTTTTTAATGACATGTTTTCCGAAAAAAAGTTTAAAAAAGTAAATAAAAAATTTGGTCTTTTATTCACCTTCTTTTTACATCTATCTAACACAATAAAGGTCCTATTTCACTATTCAAAACAATAAAATTTTTATAAAGCTCAATGTATTTTTACTTATATTCAAATTCTTTTTTCTACAAAAAAGTTGAAATTCAATGACAATCTAAAGAGGTCAAGAACCTTGGATTCTGTTTTCAAACCATTTAAGTTTTTCTTTCATTAATTTGCTTTCTATAGCCACTATTTTTACTAGTTAAGTCTGCTGGAATTCTTATAGAGTTTACCGAGTTAGGTTAGGTCAACTACACAATACTGTCACGTTTAATTTTGCGATGAGACGGAAAACACTTTTTTCCATTGAGAAAATTTTTCATACATAAAACACCTCTGTGTACTATTATATTATTGCATTATCTAATCCATGAGGCTCTAGAAGCAAATATGAAATTCATTGTACCTTAAATGACAAATAATGTTTACAAAACTCGATAAAATCCTAGTCACATAGACTTTTGTCCTTTGATGATAAGGAAAATATTCAAACGTTTCAATGAGATGTTAAACGATAGTGTTAATATCTTTTCAAAGTCTAAAAGAAAAAGTTTTTTTTAAATTATTCGAGGGGCTGAAGGAATTCAGAAACATACGTCTTCTTCAATTGCAATCATTAACCTTTCTTAGTCTTTAAAAGATGCTTCATTAAATGGGTTGAATAAGAGTATCAGCTATCATTTTGAATGTAATAAAGTGCAAGAATCTTTTCTTCTTGGAGGTCTACTTCTATTGTAGGATCTTTCTTGGGAATGTCGTGGGCAAGATTAAAGAGTTCATGATTAGGTGTCAATGTTACTTATGTAATTCTTAAATAAACTGATCTGCAAGTTAACAGAAATAGTCTAAGTAAGTGATTTTTAATCATAAAACACGCATGCTTTAGTTATTCTAAAGTTCAAAAGTACTAAAAAAGTCTCTTAAAGCTGGAGAAACGGATAGAAAGAATGCGAAGCAGGATAAAACGCACTATAGATGGAAAGAGGTCGTATACAATTAATAATGTAACAAGAAGCTGAACAAATAGAATAGTTACAATTGAATGTTGTTATAGAAAAGAAATGTATAAGTGTTTGTATTCCCATCCAATGCTACATATTTTCTCCAGCTAAAGATCAAAAAATCATGTATAACAAATCGCGGTACCGTTCAGGCACTATTATATGCACGGTAAGATAAACGAATTGCACATTTAATTTATCGAGCCTCCTGACAATAGGTTAACTTGAACCGTGTTTAAAATAATAACCAGATAAATACTTATCCGAATAAAACTGCCACACATGAAATCATTTGCTGGGTCGAAACAGCTTGTATTCAACCAAAATAGCTGTGACGAAGTGCCATTTTTTCTTTTATTTCAATCGTTTTCTTTTCTCTCTTGGACCTACTTTTTCAAAAAAAACAGTTTTTTTCCATTCAATAGCTAAACCATTTCATGTTAATCCAATTCTGCATTGTAGCCATAAATGCCCCACTTTTGTCCATGTCTTTTTCCTCCTCCATGGAAGGGATTAAAAAATCCATTAAAATGCATTTACTTCCCCACTCCTGAGCAGCAGAAATGCATTCCTTCCTAGTCATAAGTGTCAATGACTTTAAAGAAGTAAGAATCAATGTTATTACTTTACTACTCTGGTAAACAAACTTTTATTTTCTACTTATTTTTTCGCCATCGCAAAGTCAAATCAAGCCAAGTAAAGTTGGTAGAACACCCAATA
>JAJLTG010000069.1:29470-50039 GCA_030568095.1 Naumovozyma baii
TTTTTCTTTTTTTTTTTTTCTTTTTCGGAATTTCCTTTAATTAATCCTTCTCTACACAAAGACAAAAACGCCCTCGACAGTTGACTTATTAATTACAGGATACGTGTTATAATCCGGCTCAAAAGAACGTGGGGCGCGTAGAAAGGGTAACTACTTAAGTATATAGTTCGTTTAGGTACCAAAATCAAATCCAGTAAGAATAAAACAAAAATGGTTCCTCATTGAAAGCAATTTCTCTGAGTCTTGTTGTAGAAGAGTCTTGGACACGTTACGAGATGGGCCGACGATGACCTGTACTGAAGGGATACACCCCAAAATAGAACATTTGTTGACTTATTCTCATCTACATGTAACTGGCATTAGTTCCATAAAGTAATCTGTCTATGCTAAATGTCGAATTCCATTTTCAACTGCTTGCTAAGAGAGATATGTCTGGCATTTCAATATACTTACCTACGCACTGTGCCCACAGAATGGTGGCAGCAATGCATCTTAATGAAGTGCGGGGCCTCGAATGTTTACCATTTCAAACAGCTGCTGTCTCAGCTGTTTGAAGGCTTTGCCGTCCACCCGTAGCCACTGGCTTTTTCTTTTTACTTCACGGATAATATTTTCTCTTTGCTGTTTTTTTCATCCCTTCCATGTTAGGTGGGGCCCACGAAGAAAGCACTGTAGCAACCATCCGGCTCGCTCACTCCGAATATTTCGGGTTTTTGTTCTCCGTCGAATACCCTTTCTCCACGGCGGTTTCTCACGGCACCACGGGCGAAAGTTTTTCCGCAAAAGAAACTTCCCACAAACAAGTATTCGTTACAAAATTTTGAAAAAGGAAATTGGAAAACAACTGTTTTGTCCCTTCGCTCTCACGCGGTTTCTCTGTGTCTCCCTTCTCCTGGTTGCTTTTCTGAAGTAAGCATGTCAACCTCGGATAACTGTCCTCCAATATGCTTAGATGAATACCCCGAAAATCCAGTTTCGCCCACAGCAGTCCGTAGCTCAATCAAGTCTGGAAGCTCCGCATAATTGCTTACTTTTGTTTTGCATCTTTCTTTTCGAACAGACTTCTACAATGAACTAGCAGGATAGCAGACAATTCTCGAACTCCACATAGTTTTCAAATAATCCTGGAGAAACGATATGTATCAGCAATTCTGGTTTCCTGCAATATAAAAAGGACAACAATTCCAAACATGATTTTATCAATTATCTTCAGTTCTTCTTCTATTTTCTTTTGCTATTTTACAAAATAACCATCAAGGAAATTTCCATTCATATTTTTCCTTAACTCTAATTGAAAAAAAACGAACATGAATACAGACTCCGTTGCTGATCCAAACGTTGCAACTGAAAACATCAATGGTGAGCCATTAGCTGCTTCTGATTCTGGTTCTCATTCTGTTTTAGATGCCCAATCTAATAAGGATGACGACGATGAAATCAAGAACTACGGTGATGACCATGAAATCGCTCCAGCTGAAATGCCAAAGAAGCCAGCTTCTGCTTACGTCACTGTCTCCATCTTATGTTTAATGGTCGCTTTTGGTGGTTACGTTTACGGTTGGGATACTGGTACCATTTCTGGTTTTGTCTCTCAAACTGATTATGCCAAGAGATTCGGTCAAAAGAAAAAGGATGGTACTTACTACTTATCTCATGTTAGAACTGGTTTATTGTTAGCTATTTTCAACATTGGTTGTGCTATCGGTGGTTTACTATGGTCCAGGCTTGGTGATATTTACGGTCGTAGATTGGCTTTAGTTTTTGTTACTATTGTCTACATGATTGGTTTGATTATTTCTATTGCATCTGGTAACAAATGGTACCAATACTTTATTGGTAGAATTATTTCAGGTCTAGGTGTTGGTGGTATTGCTGTGTACTCTCCACTATTGATTTCTGAAGTTTCTCCAAAGCATGTTAGAGGTACCTTGGTGTCATGTTATCAATTAATGATTACCTTAGGTATTTTCTTGGGTTACTGTACTAACTACGGTACTAGAAAATACTCTGACTCAGTCCAATGGAGAGTTCCATTAGGTTTAGGTTTCGCTTGGGCTTTGTTTATGATCGCTGCCATGTTCTTTGTTCCAGAATCTCCACGTTTCTTGATTGAAGTTGGTAAGATGGAAGAAGCTAAGCTTTCTGTTGCCAGATCTAACAAATTGACTGTTGATGACCCATCTGTTATTGCTGAAGTTGAATTCTTAACTGCTGGTGTTGAAGCTGAAAAGGCAGCTGGTTCTGCCTCTTGGGGTGAATTGTTCCAAACCAAGGGTAAGATTTTACATAGAGTTATCATGGGTATTATGGTTCAAACTTTGCAACAATTGACTGGTGCCAACTATTTCTTCTTCTACGGTACTTTGGTTTTCGCTGCTGTTGGTATGAACGATGGTTTCGAAACTTCTGTCGTTATTGGTATTGTTAATTTTGCTTCCACTTTCCCAGCTATTTACTTCGTTGATAGATTTGGCCGTCGTACTTGTTTACTATGGGGTGCGGCTGGTATGATCGCTTGTATGGTTGTCTTCGCTTCCGTTGGTGTTACTAGATTATGGCCAAATGGTCAAGACCAACCATCTTCTAAGGGTGCAGGTAACTGTATGATTTGTTTCACTTGTTTCTTCATCTTCTGTTTCGCTACTACCTGGGCTCCATGTGCTTACGTTATTGTTTCTGAATCTTTCCCATTGAGAATTAAGGCTAAGGGTATGGCTTTGGCTACCGCCGCTAACTGGATCTGGAATTTCTTGTTAGGTTTCTTCACTCCATTTATCACTGGTGCTATCAATTTCTACTACGGTTATGTTTTCATGGGCTGTCTATGTTTCTCATGGTGTTACGTTTTCTTCTTTATTCCAGAAACCAAGGGTTTAAGTTTGGAAGAAGTCAACATGATGTGGGAAGAAGGTGTCTTGCCATGGAAGTCCGCTGAATGGGTTCCACCATCTAGAAGAGGTGCTGATTACGATGCTAATGCTTTGGCCACTGATGACAAGCCAGCTTGGAAGAGAATGATCGGTAAGAACTAATTTCAAAACTCTTTTAAATGACTAATCTTTTATTGAAATTTAATGACTCCCTCTTTTACATTTTAATGCTATTAACTTTTTAATATTTAGTGTACTTTCGTATACGCCCTATATAACAATAGATATATAATTTTATATCATAAAAACTTTTTGTTTCTTTCACATTATTGTTTTCTGAAATGTTTTTTTGAAGTGTAATTTTTTTCTGTCTCACTTTTTCTGATTAGACGGAGTTTTGTTTTGAAGCAATATTTTAAAGTTTTCATTTGCTTTACATAGAAATAAGTGTTGCAAATACTACTCTGAGTAGTAAAGAAAACAGATTTGTTATTTACGACAATAGAAGGTTTGTGTCCACTGAAATTATGCTTTTGCTATTGGAGAAATTAATATTCAAATGCCATATTTTTTTCTTTTGTAATATTAGTTAAGGAAACAGTACTTGGATTGAAAATCAAAACAGTTCGGTAAACCTTGATCTAGAAAAAACCGTCATTAAAATATTTCTTAAAGTTTGTATTTAATATATTACGATAATGTTTAATTTTAGAACAAAACCTAGAATTCTGTTAAATATTCTTGTAGAAACACATGGTACATTTCAAGCTACTAGCAATTGTATTAGCTCACAAAATCTTTGAGTGCTTGTGGGCACATTATATAATAGTGATGTACAAAAGCGCACAAACACTCTTTCAACTTTAAACCCGTTATAATGTATTAAATTAATCTAAAATTACATCTGCATTTGGTGGAAACTACTCACATTAAATTGCTAGTTATTATATGATATCAATTTGCAATTGAGGCCATTAATCGTATCAATCTTAGTGGAAGGTGCACCCTCTTAATAACATTAATATACATATTTTCTAATAGTTGCGTCTCAATTTTATGAAAATTATCGTATATAAGTTCCAATAGGTCTCTAAAAGTCCTTTATTTTCAATTTTCACACATAAACCTGCTCTTTAATAAAACTTTTTGTGTGACACATAGCGTCATTGTTACCAAGGACTCTTGTACGGAATCAATTTAACACCTGAGTATAGATACGAAAAAAGAAAAGTAACAATCCTCCTATACGCAATCAACTTTTAATAAAATCTTAATTGTATTTTTCTGTAAGTTCTGTCTATGAAAACAGTCAATTTTGAAAAAAAAATCCAAACTAAGTTCCGCTGTACTATATGATGTAAGCTTCTGTAGTCCAGCATATCCCATAAAGTATCAGTAATTATTCTGCTAGACAGGATTCTCTTCTTGTAAAATGATTTGTACTATAAAAGCTAACTTTGTTGCTTATTCATTTATGATAGTACCCAAGGAACAAAATGGAGCCTCTTTCTCCTGTTTATCTCATCATTTTGATTGCACTAAAATTGTTGCCAATCATTTTCTTGGAGGATTGAGATGTCTTTAAGGGGAATCTTCCCTGACAAAACACTTGTGTTCTCTGTATATGTCGAGAAAGTTCATAAAATAATCCGATCAAGGAACCATTTGGTTAAAATGTCGAGATACTATTAAATTAATCTACGGAAACCTAATTTTGCTTGTTAACGACACGAAAGAACTACATGAAACACATTTTAGTAAACTAAACCTATAAAAAATATATATAATAAAAGACCTATTATCATATTAAGAAATTAAAAAGCTGAACCTGTGTTTATCTACTTGCCGATCCCAAACATTTTCTTGTACAGTGGTTTATCATCATGCTGTAGCGCCTCTATATCCATAGAAGCATCTCTTCTTGATGATGGAACCCAATCTGGAGATTTCCATGGCAAGACACCTTCATCCCATAATTCGTTTACTTCTTCTAAAGTTAACCCCTTCATTTCTGGGACAAAGAAGAAGACGTAGAAGTAACCAAAAACCATACATCCCATAAAGACATAACCGTAATAGAAATTAATAGCTCCTGTAATGAATGGGGTAAAGAAAGAGATTAAGAAATTCCAAAACCAATTACAGCCATTTGCTAAAGCCATTCCCTTTGGTTTGATATTCAAAGGAAAAGTTTCAGAAACAACGATCCAACAAATTGGAGCCCAAGTGCATGCAAACGAAAAAATATAAAAACATGAAAACACAATCATACAGTTACCAGCACCTTTAGATGAAGAAGTGTCCTTATTCTTAATACCATCTGGATATAGACGTGTAACACCAACAGAAGCGTAGACGACATAACACGCAACCATAGCAGCAGCACCCCACATCAAACATTTACGACGACCAAACCGATCAACAACATAGAATGCAACAAAAGTAGAAGCAAAATTCACAATACCGAAAACAATAGCAGTTTGATAAGAATCCTTTAAACCAACAGCTTGAAAAATGACGGTACCGTAGTAAAAAAAATAGTTAACACCGGTCAACTGCTGTAAGGATTGTAACATACAACACATGAACAACCTTTGAACAACCTTACCTTTAGTAGAGAATAATTCTCCCCAAGAAGCATTACCAGCCAATCTTTCGGCTTCAACACCTGACAAAATCAAATCTGCTTCCATCTGCACAGCTGGATCTTCAATAGAGACTTTGTTAGATGTGGCAATAGAAGCTTTAGCCTCCTCAGTCTTACCAACCTCGATCAAGAAACGTGGAGATTCTGGAACAAAGAACATGGCAGCGATCATGAATAAACACCATGCAAATGACAAACCTAGTGGAACCCTCCATTGAACAGAATTATCGTATTTTTTGGTACCATAATTAGTACAATTACCTAAGAAAATACCAAATGTGACCATTAATTGATACATGGAACCTAAAGTACCTCTTAAATGTTTTGGAGCGACTTCGGATAACAACATAGGCGAAAAGATGGAAATGGCACCAACACCCATACCGGAGATAATTCTCCCAATGAAATATTGGTACCATTTGTTAATTGAAGCAATTTGAATGACTAGACCAACCATAAAGATGAAGACCACCGAAACCAATGCCATCTTACGACCAATTCTATTTGCCAAGCCACCTAGTAATAAGCAGCCGAATAGACCACCAAGGTTGAAGATGGAGACAACTAAACCAGTTCTCACATGTGAGAAGTAGTAGGTACCGTCATGATGACTTTGACCAAATCTTCTCAAATAATCAGGATGGGCTAAGAAACCACCGATACTACCTGTATCCCAACCATTAAGAAAACCGCCGAACCCAATCATACAACACATGATCGAAATAGCGACGTAATTAGAAGCAGACTTCTTTGGAAGTTCGATGAAATTTGGAGTTGTACCAGCGTTTTCATCCAAACTTTCAGTTTCAGCCTTAATTGAATTTTCAGAATGAAATGAATGAGGTGTAGTATCTTGAGACATTTTGGTGTAAAATGCTTTTATTATTTTTTCTCCTTGAGAAATATACGCTTTGAATAACAAAACTTTTTAGATTTCTTGTCAGAAACCCATAAGAAAATAGTATGAAGTAAGAGCAGCTATTGCAAATAACTAAAACACAGACATTTTGCTTTTTTTTATACGTTTGTTCTGGTCGAAACAAAACGAAAACAACAAACAAGGGTTTGTTGAAGAAATAATTTCTCCGCATAAGAGAAAAGATTATTTGATATTTTTTGCTAATAACAGAGTAAAGGACCACTATCAAAGAACGAATTCGAAAAATGGCGTAATAGTTTGTGGTTACAGCCACAAGCAAACTGCACTGAAGCGGGGGGAGGCCTGACATGAAGCCAGACTGGATTAACTCTACCCCACAAAAGTCTCCTGCTCAAGAAATTAATCAACATCTCTGCAGATTAAGTAAGGGGTGTTATATGTTTGTTCATCTTTAACTGTTGAGTTCGTGATAATTAAGCATCGGTTCCTTTTCATCTTGTTGGGGTGTAAACGTGATCTGGAAAAACAAAATTCTGTGTTAGAAATCAACGTGCAACTACACCTGAAAAATTAAGATAATATCGGAACATTCAGAAATTTGTCATAAAGCGGATATATAGGAATGACGTGACTCTAGGATGATTAAAATTTAAATAATCTGGAGGTTAGAAAAAGTCTAATCCATATAATTAATTCAGTTACATTACTCAGATCCTGTTATTTTAACCAAGAGAATGTGCCTGAAACCTCTGGTTGAAAAGAGTTTGAGAAAGGAGATAACCAGTGAGACCGAAATTGCAAATACTCTTCAATTTTGGAAGAGTTCGTCTCTCCTGTTCACAACCAAACCTTCTTGACTCACATAGGCCCATTATTGTGTCCTCTTTAAGCATCATCAAAACACATCTTAACATGGCTAAGTAATGTGTAATATTATGACTTTAAATTAGAAGATAGGGGTATCTCGTGTATCGTTTACCCCGCTAAGAATATCAGGCTAACGGGAAAACACATGCCATTTATAACTGATAAACTATTCATTAATTTTATCACTTCAGGATTATAACGATGAAAAACATTACCTACCGAAAAAAATTCGTATTTCAGGCAGCAATACACTATATCGTGCAATAGTTATTATGCACATATTTGTAACAATTATGCAGTCTTTATTGAGTTGTACAAAGTATCGATAGGAAATACGATAAGGAACCTTCATATAGTTGCTTTCTTTAAAACTAGAGATATCTGGGGATAGAATAGTTGAATTAGGAATGTGAAATTACATAAAGATGCTTGGAAAATTGTAGACTACACATACGGAGTAGCTCATCATTCAAGGTTTTAGCTGTCAAAACTAATCTTCGAAATAGAGCATAATCCCCTTTGATATCCTTAATTAGCAACAAAACCGCACCATCTCTAAAGAGGACTGGCTAGTAGGTATTATACGAGGATTGGTTATTGTTACTTCTTTAGTTTTCGTCTTTCAATAATGAGTGTATAACACATGATACGGTTTCTTTTGTTTATGTCAACCTGACTTCAAATCTCTTTCATTTTTTTGCTCTTATAGTACATATTGATAACTATCTAACATTTGGTAACTTTTTATTACGTATATAGCCTTTCCAAGTACGTCAATTACTAACTTCACAACTTTATAGTAGTGATTAGGTAGAAGCCGATATAATTTTAATTGTTTGCAAAACGCAACAGAAAACCGAAGTTGAGAAGAACGCATGGTTGCAAAATGCGATGCCGAGATATACATCATATTTAGGGTTTTCTACATGAGATGAGTTTAGCCCATTGTACTCCCATTAAAAATAGGTAGCTCTGTATTGATAACAATGTGCCGAAGGAATTTTTAAGGCATCTCGAAGAAATCACTTATGAAAAAATTTCGCACCTTTGTGCAAGACTTTTACAGTCCTGCTTTTTCTTCGGCAACGCATCGGATGGAACAATTTTCAATACTGAACTTAAACCGAGCTTCAACCAAAATAGTCCACATCGGAGCTCTTTCATTGTCCTTAAAATATCGGAACACAATAGTAACATTATGATAGGCCTGCATCTGGTAAATTAAGAATGCACGCTTTTGTGGTGTATCCGTCCGGGTTTAATTATTCAGTCAATACAATATGCTCACACTGTTCGAAAATCACATGCTGTTTAGGAGTACACATTGCAACGGCTACTGGATTCTGTAAGGGCAATATTTTAATGATCATTCAAGAAATATTGCTATTAAATTTTTTGTTATCAACTAACTAGAAACACTGGTTTCTAACCTCACTGATCATAATATATTTATTACGCTGCAGTAAAATATTATGCATAAGCAACATATTCATATCGAGCTCTTTAAAATCAGCTTTCTTTTCATCGAAAATATTTCAATTATTATCTCCATATGTACGTATTTAGAGTCTTTCAATCATATATCGTGCATTTTAGCCAAATTGGCAAAATTCCCGAGAAGATGAATATAAAATTGATGGTTGTTTGAATGTCTACAAATAACTTCAGTTCGCATTAATATCTGCCAGTACATAGTAAGCATATGCTCATAGCTTCTTCTACGAAGGATTAGATCAATAAAAAAAATGTTGTATTACAAAAACTGGCCTCGGTTGTATTAAAACCGAAGAGCTTATGTGTTTCCTTTCTCCTTTATTCGATGCAATCCTTTTTCTTCGCATTTTAATGTACTGTCTGCGTAGGCTTAGGTAATAAGATTACAGATGCATTAATTCTTTTCCAAAACCGTCTAATGACAATTTCTTCCACGGAATGTAACACTATTGTTGCCACAATATACGCAAGGATTTACAACAGGTGCGTAATGTCACAGTAAAATCAAATTACGTCACATTATTTCACCTAATGCATGCACCTACATTTTCTAAAGACTATTTCTGCTAGCTCTTGTCGTGGCGCAATTTGAATTGTTCAATTTTGAAAAGATGATTTAGTACTGAACGTGACAAATCTTTAAACCATTCTACTTAATATTTGCCTCTAATCCGTAAATAGTAATCATAAAAACTTATCTTATATATTGTGTTCTCTTCTGGAATTACACATGTTAATTAGATAGTTCTGCGGTGAATCCATGAAGATTAATCATCCATCGATGAAAAAGAAAATAAAATTTAAATATTAGAGACTGTCTGTAATTATCAGTCATCTTTTTGAAACCAATTTATTCCCTAGGTAGAATTTCATATATGTTGAGGATGACCTCAAATATTGCCTAGGTATAAGATGAATAGGTTCTCCCTTGGTAATATGGTATTTTTCTTCCTTCTCCCTTTCAATAATCGGCATACAGATTTAATGCAGGATATGCTTAATAGAATTGATTGAGTACGTATTATTAAGAATGATCAGTAATAACTATCTTTGTCTTTTAGTAAAAGATTTTTTTTAGAAAATAACCATTATTTTATTAATGCCTGCATAGGAGAATTCATGTACAATGCTGATCTCATTCACCTATAAACTACCTTGTAACTCGTTTAAACTCCTATCATACATGACCAAAGATAATTCGACTTTGATTTTTCGATGGGACAATGAAATGGACGTAGGAAACGTCATATAACTGAAAAAAAGAACCTGGGATCACCGAACATTTCAGCTATATTTGCCTAATATTGCGACAAGAGCAGTTCTACTTGGCTATCTGTAGGATAAGAAAATATGATAATCATACATCATATGTACTTCGGTTTTTAGTTACACTTTATGTCCGATTGGGCACGTCCATTGAAAAGCGGGTGTAAGACATTAACACCAAGTTGACCGTTAAAATAGGTAATCAAGATCAAATGAAAAACGTCATGTAGGAAGAAGATGAAGCAAGATTAACACATCCTTAGAAAAAGAAGTGGAGAAAACAATCGAGATTACTAGTAGGATGAGCCATTGTATTAATAATTTCCTTCTAACAGAAATGCATTGGAGGAAACTTTTTCCTACGGGTAAGACTAAGCTATTGTTTTTTAAATAAATTTTTTCCGCAGATGATAAGTTTTTTTTGAAGAAAGACGGAAACTTTTCTACGTAACTATCTAAGGTAGTTCCTCCGATAATGGAGAGGGGCTTGCGAGCGATAGGTATTTCCCTCTTACATCCCTGTAGCATGATAAGCCACTGACTAAAGAAATTCCAAGAGGTAATCAAACAAAGAGGAGATTCTCCTTTAAAGAAACGACGCATTAGTTACTCTGCACAATTTTTCTGTCTTTAACTGCTTTGAATATCATATAGAGGGTAAAAGTACGAGATAACCTGAATACCAGTGCATGATGATGCTTTCCATTCTTCTAGAACCAAACTTTTGATAAATCGGTTTCTTTCGAAGCAAAAAAATGGAGAATTTCCTACATCCCGCGAAGAAAACCCGCACGAGTTTCAAATTCTTAGATTTTTATTATTAATTTTATTGTACCCGTTTTTCCACTGTATGCTTGAAATTTTTATGTGTCATTACACAATAGACTAACTAAAAAAATAACTGTACATCATGGAGATAACGTGCATTTCATTCTTTTACGGAAGTTCATTAGCAAGATTGGATATGTGGGTTTTCTTTCCCCACTATTCTGGACATCGATTTGAAATTACCATAGTTCAAGATAATCCGATATAGCCCATCGGTCTTGCTTATTGATTTCATTGATATATAATGATCAAAAAACCTATTCAGATGTCATGTCTCGTGTTTCTTTGTTATTAAAGTATCCATTTTTGATAACCTAACAGAGATAACTATTTTCCAAAAGATACAGCCAATACAATAATCTAGAATGAACTTTAAAAGTTTCATAATTCTATTTCTTCTAATTATACAAACATCAGCCTCTACTATAAGCTCTCCAAGATGGCCAGTTTTAGAAAAACGTGATAAAGCTCAATGTCAAAGTGTCACCAATGGTTGTCCAGATTTAAACTTCAGTTGGAATTCTAAAAACAAGAATGTCATGCAATACACGATGGATGTTACCAATGTCAACTGGGTTCAAGACGACACCTACGAAATTACTATACATGTTGTTGGTGCAGAACATATTGATTTGAAGTACCTATGGTCTTTGAAAATTATTGGTGTCGATGGTCCAGAAAACACTATTCAATTATATGGTATTAATGAAAAAACTTACTTGATTGACAATCCTACTGACTTCACTGTCACTTTCGAAGTTTATACTAGTTCCATGAAAGATGACTGCCAAGTTTGGTTACCAAACTTTCAAATTCAATTTGAATATCTTCAGGGTACTGCTCAACAATACTCAAGCAGTTGGAGTTCAAGCTGGGGTCAATCTTCATTTGACTTAATCACTGGTTGTAATAACTATGATAACCAAGGGAACTCTCAGACTGATTTCCCTGGCTTCTATTGGATGTTAGACTGTAATGAAAAGTGTGGAAAATCATCTTCTCAAACAGCTACATCAACTACTACTTCTATTACTCCTGCGGAATCTATTTCGATTTCTACTTCTTCTGTGGGATCTACCTTTTTAACTTCTTCAGTTGCTCCAGTTACTACAGTTTCTTTTACTACTGATGCTTCGAGTATTTCAATTATTAGCAATCCATCTGCCATTTTCCGTTTCAGTGTTTGTCCAAACGAGCCGGTGACATATAGAAGACCGGGAGATCATACTAATGAGGTTACCTTTGCTACTCCACCTGTTACCTTTGATCCAAAAACTTCTAGTGTGTCGGGCTTCTCAATTGTCTCCTCTGCCTCAACTATATCAGTACTTTCAAGCTCAGGACTTAGAGGTTATACTAGTGATTTCGATTTTACTAGTCTTTCAACTCTTTCTTCTGGTTCAAGTACTTCAAACAATATTACTACAACTGTTGCTTCATCTGTTCATTCATCTGTTCATTCATCTGTTCATTCATCTGTTGCTTCATCAGTTCATTCATCTGTTGCTTCATTAGTTCATTCATCTGTTGCTTCATTAGTTCATTCATCTGTTACTTCATCTGTTGCTTCATCTGTTGCTTCATCTGTGCATTCATCAGTTACTTCATCTGTTGCTTCATCAGTTCATTCATCTGTTGCTTCATCTGTTACTTCATCTGTTACTTCATCTATTGCTTCATCTATTGCTTCATCAGTTGCTTCATCTGTTCATTCATCTGTTCATTCATCTGTTCATTCATCTGTTGCTTCATCAGTTCATTCATCTGTTGCTTCATTAGTTCATTCATCTGTTACTTCATCTGTTACTTCATCTATTGCTTCATCTGTGCATTCATCAGTTACTTCATCTGTTGCTTCATCTGTTCATTCATCTGTTGCTTCATCTGTTGCTTCATCAGTTCATTCATCTGTTCATTCATCTGTTCATTCATCTGTTGCTTCATCTGTTACTTCATCTGTTACTTCATCTATTGCTTCATCTGTGCATTCATCTGTTCATTCATCTGTGCATTCATCCAGTTTTGGTACATCTACTGTTGCTACCGAAACAATGACTACCCTCATTCCTACCATTTCATCAACTGGAAATGTTGAAACCATCGAGTCTATGACTATCAAGACAACTGAACCTGTCACTTCCACTAAAGATAATAGTTCAATTGATTTTGTGACTTCAAGCGGTAACAGATTTTCCACTGACCGAACTCCTGCTATTTTAAACTCATCTACAGGCTTAACTACCTTGTTTGAGCTAACAACTTTCGTTGGACGAACTTCTACTACTAATCCAGTTACATTAATAAAACCAACTGTCTCCTTTTCTAATTTTACAACTAAATCTACAGGGAAATCAGAAGCTACAACTAGCCCATTTCCTATTTATACTTCTCACCGGACTCCTACCTCTAGTAGTTGTTTAACTATCGTTGCATCTTCAAGTATAGTATCTACTGTTTCAGTCTCAACTGGTTCTATGGAGTTTGTAAAATCATTAGACTCGATACAATTATATCGTTTAACTTCTTCTATTAGACCAACTTATGCCTCTGAGAGCACAACTACCAGGCTTTCAGATCAAATAAATCTTATCGGTGAAACACTTTCTAAGCAAAATAAACCAAGTACAACACTTCAAAGAGGGGTAACTATTTTGGTAACATCCACTGAAGCAAACAAATTGGTTTCTACAAAGGTTTCAAAAAAATCACCATATACTTTGACAAAATCTTTCTTCAGTAGAACAGCATCTTCCACAAAGATGAATATACCAGTCATTTCAACAGCTTCGTTCGCTCATTATAATTCTGCTAATATTCTTAACACTAATATGAAATCATTATGTGCATTCACTATCTTTATGATCGGTTTGTTGTTATGATTTACTCTACATGCATTTTGATACACTTTTTCTAATATCATATATTCTATAGATTTATTTAATTTAAACATCATTTACAATTTTGCAATGCCTTCTCTTTGGTAATAAGTTTACATTTTTTTATAATGAAAATACCAGAAAATAAAGTTAGAATTATTAAGGTCACTTATTATTGGCGATTGGTGTAGAGAAGAGACTGATGATCAGACATGATTGTTATTAATAGTGAGATTATAGATTCTATACTTCTATGTACTTTTATATAATATACAAAAAATATAAAAAAAAATAAATTCCGATGATCTCATTGTAACATTTGATCATCCTATATACTTTTGAATTTACCTAATTTATAATTTTTGATTGAGACAAATTATGATATTTTCTTCGTTTCATTTTGTCACAGTCGTATTAACCTATCATTTCATCAATGCTACATCACTGTTTCACATTTTTGACGTTCCCCGATTAGGATAATCCATACGATAGTATAGGAATTCCAGCAAAAACATTATTGTATCATCTTTTTTAACATGTCCTATTTTTACTCTTTCCTTTTATTATTTTTGTCCAAATTTCTGATATTTTAGCAAAATCCCACATCATCTACCTCAAGAAAATACACTGAAATACAATAATATACATGGTCAGTACCCTTCCATTCTTTCATTCAAGTGGATTAATCTCTCTAGATCCCTTTTTTTAACCCAGCCAGTTCCGGTGATATCTGATTGATTTTGTGGACCTAGATAATCAAAGTTTTCATTGTGATAATTCTGCAAGTCATCATTTATAGAGTAAAACCTCAGTAAATTCCCTGGCTAAAATTGCTCGAAGTATCTAAGTACTGTACGACTCGGTTTGTATCCCTCAAAAGTTTTCAATTCCGAATCTAGAACAACCCTACCATCTTTTTCCTGCAGAAATTTGCCAATTTTCAGTTTTACTTTTCAAAATGCCTTTACATCTTCTCTTTCAAAAGAACATATGATATTCCATATATAATAATCGACAGACTCGAAATCACATTTGGCAAAGACATAATCCCAGCCATTCAGCGCTACAACAGCACCAATACTATATTTATAATCACTACACTTTTCTAGTAACTTAAAACACGTTTCTCTTCTTGGAATGTCCGGAAATCACATGCATGCAGGGATATGTTCTTTAATAATATCATCGCCTGAATAATTAAACATTAAGAAATGTACAATACTTGCCCTATAGATATAATAGTTCATTGGTAAATAAGAACGTTTCAACTTCAATGCAAAATGAAAACTAAATCAAACGCCTCTCATTATGTAATATGCCAAAACATGTGTCTCAGAAAGCATCTCGTTAGCCTCATAATACTTGTCTATTTCAATCAATTCAAGTGGCTGGAAGAATAGGGATCCTCTAATTCATCTTTATTGAGATATAAATAATCTTTATTAGCTAACTCTTCAAGATCAAAGTTTGTTATAAAGTTATCAAAAACGTAGTAATATGCATCACAACATGCTATATAGTATTTCTCCTCGAGTTTATTCAAAATATCCAGTCAGATACGTAATTTACACAGACTGTAAAGATGGATCTGCTCTAGATAATGCAGCACCCAAACCTCTCACTAACAATTCTGCTGCCCAGCAGATTCCACGACATCTCGGAGTTGCACCGAAGGAAAGAATGCGGGGGCGGACTCACTGAAATATGCGAAATCACATAATCAATCAATCTGTACTTGATTTGATATTTTTTATATTCTTATCTGATTACGTAAGTATATATTTGTTTAAAGCGATCTCCATGAGAGTGAAAAATTATAATCGAAATTGAAAGCTCATCGAACAAATTGGAACTTCTATCATTCTTTTAATAAGCAGCAACAATACCCATGAATGAGTTTGATTGCGTTAACGAATATCCTGATGATTGGGGAGTATGGTCTAGCGTATATAAAAGAAAGTATGCCACAAAACAATGCGAAACCAATTGCATTTGTTCTGAGGAACAACAAGAAAAAA
Organism: Naumovozyma baii; assembly: GCA_030568095.1. NCBI lineage: Eukaryota > Fungi > Ascomycota > Saccharomycetes > Saccharomycetales > Saccharomycetaceae > Naumovozyma > Naumovozyma baii. The sequence continues at coordinate 45,217 of JAJLTG010000069.1, forward strand.
AACGAGAATCGTGTCGAGCCTTTGAAACTATTTGGAAATTCGATGATTATTACCAAGTTTTTGTTCTTGAGAATCCAATTATCTGTAAGGTATATGAAGAATTTGCTAAGTATCCCATTTTGAAACCATATAGGGCAAATCACGGAGACCACTGGGCATCAAAAGTAAATTATCAAGTGAAACAAGTCTTATTTATCCGTGGACCGTATCCTTGCGATAAGTTAATATTTGATGTTTTGACTGAGGTTGACAGTATGCAAATAAAGAATATTTTAGACAAATTTGGTGGTATTGAGACCGTTGAAAAGTTAGTGAAAACCGAAATTACTGAACGCCATTTAGAGTGGGATTTAAAGCGCAGAAAACCATTACCGCGGTCTTTTAGAGATAAATATGAGCCAAGTGACTTTTATGTAGAGAATTTCCATTTTAAGCGTATTGATTGGATTCCTCCCGCAATACTTTTTTCGAATTGCTACAAAGAGGATATTAGTTGTATTGCTTACGTGCTGAAAGATATCCTTTATACATTAAAGAAACTTGAAGCTTCAAATAATGCTTCGGTTACAAGAGATTACTTGAAGGGTTATTATTTGAAAGTGAAAAGTCATTTGAGCATAGAGAGTTATATAGAGCCAGTCAAAAAATATGCGTTCCAAATTGTTTCTGATTATTATAATATTAACGATAGTAGCATCTCAAAAGGAGGGTTGCTAAAAGGACTTGCTAGTACTAATGCATTTGACTTAGCATGGGAACATATCCCATGCGGAGACTTTTTATACACAATACCGTATCCTAAGTACAACGAATTCGATAATGAAGAAAACACCGTAAAATCTAGAAAGTCTCCTGCAAATGAGGAATCACGAAACTTTGAGGGACCGAATAACTTACTGACGTTCAATGACCGAATTGAAGATTTGATGCAGTTTAGAAAATCAAATAAGATAAATGTTGCTTTGCGACAACGGAAGATCAGAATACCATTGTCATAGTCTTGTCATTATTTAGGCGTGAATGTTAGGAACTATTATTTGATAGTCAAATTGTCTCATTTGGATATTAAGCTTGTGTTCGACAGATAAAAACCAACTTAACAATTTTTGGGTTACTAAAATGAGTAATTGAGTAAACTATAACAGAAATAATTGGGATTGGAAACATATAATGATGATGGAGTATTCTTACAGAACCCGTCGTTAGATTGTAGGATGTCATCGATCATAAAATGGAGTGTATATAATATTCACATTTGTCAGAAAACATTTTACCGTGCCGATATATCTTCAAAACCTAATGATAAGGAATTTTTTCTACCAATGGATCTATTGATAGGTTCTAAATGATATCCCAATTGATCTAGGGCTGAGAAATGATTCTACGATTGTTTACAAAATTCTATTGTATTTATTATCTGTGACCGCTGTTACTTAAGGTTATATGATTTATTTTTGATGCTACAACAAATTTACAAAGGACAGTAATTCCAAAGTTATCAAAACTATCTAAGTTGGTTGACATTGAGAATTTCCATAACAGTATCGATGAAGGTAGTGTTGCCCAAGCTGTTTATGCTAGAGAATTTGGTGACATGAGTGTTTCTCTTCCTAATATGGTTAGAAAAAGAGAAGACTTTTTAACACCTAGTTTTCAATTAGGATGCCCCATAAACAATAAGATCGGAGAGTTAGGTGTATTTCAACCCCAAGAAAATATTTATTAAATGTTCAAGTTGTTTTTTAAGATTGCAATTCTTACTTTTGTTCATGAAATATGGCATAGGAGGAACATTTTACTGATATTGGGGGACATGACAGCACCACCAACAACATCTCATTCTGTTTTCCTAAATGAGTGAAAGGGTCGAAAACACTTTCTATAGAACAGTGAAAATATATATATATCTTTTTCAGTATATTACTACAATATGATCAAGGGACTACCACTTAAGAATGTTTACAAAAGGTTTTGAAAATCTTTTTAGGTTATGCAGCTTTGACCAGCACGCTTAACTATTATTTTCTCAATGGTAATTTTTCAACAAATAATAAAGGTGCGATTATCTTTAGAAGGATCGATAATGGCAACATATTATATTTTTCAAGAGAGAGTAATTTTGTTGTGGTAACTTAAGAAGCTAATATGACAATACCATCTTATCCTAGATTGAGTAGAACAAAAATGCACTCCTCTGCCAATTTCCAAAAGAACGTTACCTGGAACCTACAGTAAGAAGGAACACACCTAGTTATTTATTACGAATAAAAACCATATACCAATGACATTATTTTAATTTTTTAAAATACGTGGCGACTTCTATTTTCGAAGTACCGGAATCTTTGGTACTTAGAGATGTTGAAGTCGTTATTCCAGCCGATGATATGGTTACATTTTCCCATTATTGAAAAATGTAATCTTTCGAAAATAAGATGAGAATTCATGGAAAAATTTTGTTAATAATAAAGAAAAAATATGAAACTCTTTATATATGCTGGCATTACTATAGAGATTAGCAAATTTGGTTTGTCCAACATGGTGATGAGATTGAAAATGTCTCTTTCTATCAAGAAATATTTTCATATATAAAGTATCACTGTATATTCCTGTCAATTAGCCCTGTTCGGACTTTTTTGTGTTTAGAACGTATGTAACGATGACAAAAACCAAATAATCTCCGAGTTTTAAGCGTCCAGGTTCTCCTATCGTTGGCTGGTTGCAAACTATATAAATACATAAGGGATATAACTTTGATGTGAAAACGTCATAATGTCCTTCCCAAGAAAACTTATTTGATTTACCGAAACTGTAAAAGCAAGAAGTTACAACTGCTTTTACTCAATAGGTACTCGATGGAATGATTATTTGTAGCTGAGTCAAATGGCCAACAGCTGGTAATTAACTCCCCTAACATCTATAATTTGGAATACGAGCTTAATCGGAGAGACACTCCAAAACTTGTTTATATCCAAAACATAGGTATACAGGAAATTAAAACATTCAAAAAGAATATCTTATCCTTACGAGATTGCCTGATATCTAGAACAAAGTTTTAAGCCCTGGTTCATTTTCGACATTTATGGGGAAGGGGTTTCTCTTTTTACAAAGTTCAGGCAAACTTTCGATGAATCAGATAAAACTACATTTATGATAGTAGAGAATCGTAATGTGATTTTGTGTGTTAATGTTCATCCGGTTGATTTTCAAGCACATTTCCAGGGGTCACTGTATTCTACTAATGACACTAGTATGGTTTTCGGTATGATTATCCAGTATGTTATTTATAAGTATAATGAGTTCGTAATGGAATTAACCAAAGAACACGAGGAAATAAATTTCAAAAATATAAAAGATATCAGAAAAAGAATTAGCAGATTCAGAAAACATAACATACAGTTTGAAATGATGATCGATAAAATATCTGAAACTAAATCATTTGATGATGCATCTAGAATGGCTTTGCAAACAACCAGACATAGACCAATGGAACAACTTCAAGAATTCGAAGATATCCTTAATTCGAAACTTGACAGTAAAGTAACTCCCATTGGAATGATAGCAAATATTACTATTGGTGCCATCATTCTTACAAGCTTGAGTGTTAGGCTAGCCATTTATGATGCCACTAAATTAGGGGGTGCTATTACCAGTGCGATAGCAACTGCCTTGTTTTCTAGTGTAGCAGTGTGAATGTGGTAAATCACCAATGTTATAATTTTGTTTTAGCTATTATATTAACTTATTTATCATATATTCCGTCAAATATATGATAAGCCGTTTCTATAGTTTTATAATAACCTTATAAATAAATTTCATGTCAAACAGTAGAGGGATGCGCTGCTTTGATTATTGGATTTATCAGCAACTATTCAATCTGTAAATGGGAAACAACCATACAATTTCTAGTCACTCAAAGCTGGTTACTCTTTTAAAAGTTTCAATGGATACTATGATGTTAGGGTATATAAGCTTTAATTTTTCCAACAACAATACTATAACTTAAACATACTCTTAACTGAATAATGATCTCCATTTCCGGGTTCTAACTACTGTGTTTGAAGTTGTCACCATTTCCACAGATACATTTGACTCGTTAGAAGAATTGTCAGTGGTACCACTGAAAACATCTTCAATGTCAGGTTCAGGTAGTTTTCTATATCTGTATGATTCCTCCAATCCAGGAAACTTTACAGCTTCTTGAATACCTTTATACTCCAATTTTAAGCACATATCCAAAAATGATCCACATTGGATAAGATCACATTGTATAAGTATTGCAATCCGCTAAAACAAATCACTACCGTATAATAGCGGTGACATTGCATCTGATATATTTGCTTGCTGACGCACTCAATCGTACGTTCTATTTCCAAGTGATCAACAAACTTTGAGTCTGCCTCTCTCAGAACGTACTCCAATGTATAGCCATCAGAGAGGATTGGGTTCCGATATTTCAATACTCATAATAGCCAATACCATAATAAGAGTCCTAAGAATCTCTGAGGAACAGTTTGTAAACAGCATTAAAGGGGGAGCAAACAAACCGCTCTATATGATATTGGTTCAATAGAAAATCGATTACTTCTCTAGCGGAAATAGACTTGATACAGTCTATAATTTCGTAGGTTCAAAATTCCTATCTCGTCAGTGTCTTTTCTTCTTGCAAATAGAATATTGAGTTGTCGGTGGCAATGGCAGCTTTCTTTTCCTTTTCAGCGGTTGGAGATGCGCGGCAATATTGCAATTCCTAAGACCGTCGCAATTAGCATATATATCGTGATCGTAATGAGATTGAAGACCGGGTGCCAAATGTTTCGAAATCT
>JAJLTG010000070.1:0-49767 GCA_030568095.1 Naumovozyma baii
CGATCTTATACTTCAATTGCTCTGCTTCATCATCTGCGTCTGGAAGAGGCCCCAAGTACGGATATCTAATAATTGGATAATGCTCTTGCAAAGTTGGAACGGCCTTCTCTTTCAAAAATTTCTCCAAAATGCTGGCATAATTATAGATAATAGAATCTTTTGTATTATATGTTTTCGCATTCCATGAAATTCTGACAATATCATTAATGAAAGCCTGCGGATCAGTGTAATGTGGGATACGTTTCTTCAAAGTATTTAGAGAAACGGGACTCGATATTATTGCATAATAATCGGGATAATCCTTCTTTGGAGGACATGTATTAAAAATTGGATATATTAGATTTCCGGATTCGTCCTTCAAATCATACACAGCCACATACAAGGTTTTAATACGTGTGCGTAGTAAAGAAAAATCGGATTTATCTGAGGTAGGCATATGGAACTACTTTTCGTTAATATCCTTCTTTTCTTGTCGTGAGCAAGCTTGTTATTATTCATAGATGGCAGTTGGTTTACTTAAAATGTTTTCGATGTTCTTCAATGTTGATACTTTCAAATCGAGTGCGTGCAGGGTAAAAAATGAAGATAATCCCAGCCGGGATCTTAAATCTACAAATAAGTTAGTTAGTACTAAGAAAAAGAATATTTTATCCATATATCTCGTCTTAGCTTATCAACCATTGATTTGGTGGCACTTTTGATAAGTTAGAATTAAAAGGAGGATGAATAATTTCCTACAAGTTTTCAAATATTTTGCCGTACCGCATCATATAAGACATTATTCAGATATCACTTTAAGACATGCAAATTTAGGCATGATTACAGGCTATCTTACTGAAGAGGGAGTACCAAATCTTTTACAACGAGCATTTGATGACCAATACTTGGATGAGAATATCCAATTGAGATTACTCCCGACTACCTACCCTTATGTGCCGACCATTACCGGGAAAGTTAAATATAAGGCTTCTTTGAATGCTATACGGCTAGTTATAAAAAACTTCATATTGAATGATACATGTAGAATACATGTAAGTTCTGTAAAAACAATCTCAGCAAATGACAAGAATTCGAAAAAGAATGATCAGTTTTCATTTGTTACCAATAATGATAAATTGATTGTGAAATGGCAGACGTGTATATCCAATGACGATTGTAAGAGGATGAAAGTAAAACCAATGCATATTAATGTGGTAGGACGGAAGGATGATTCGACCACCTCACATATTGTCGAATATATTCTGAATCCTGGAACACACCCATTGAATGAAAATCTTATTACTCACCATTTAAATAACATGGATCACCTGGAGGACCATAAAGAGGGAACCAATAAAAGGAAGGGACAAAAAAAGCTTTCGAGACTTCTTAAGGGCATATATATATTTGAATTTAACGAAGATAATTCAAAGATTCTGATTCATACTATAGAAAACGTAGAAATGGCAAAATTTGATAAGAAAATTGATACAGGAAGTGCATTTGCATGTTAAATAAATATAAAATATAAATAAAAAATAAAACAGGCAAATAATAATGCAGTTATTGTTGTTATTTTATTCAAAATAAGGGTATTATGTATATATATATGTACATATATGTGTGTCAGAGTATAGAATAATATTATAATTTTTTTAAGGTAATTGGCCCCTCGAAAAATAAAGAATGCAGCTGGTATATTTTATGGTGTATTATGTCAAAAATTCTGCTACGTTAGCTTTTCTGGAATTAACATTCTGTTTACCATCTTGGCTCTAGAGAACTTTTCCTTCAATGGTTCATCAAATCTACAGTACTTATTCTCTGTGCTCTTAGTCTTATATTCAGAATTTGCATAACTTTCACCTTGATTTAAATCAGCTAGGAAACCTTCCAAAGATCTTTCCTGAGGTTCACAAATGACTAAGTTATCTACCAATATCTTGCTCATGTAGAATAGGCGGTTTACATCAGTCAAATCGCGCCATTCATATAATGGGGCTTTAGAATCACGATAATGATACATTTTATGCTTTTTCAAATCAATTATTGGAACCATATAGTATTTGAAGATAAATTCATGGGGTCTTTCACAGAAAGTGGAATAATTTGAACCCAGCAAATAATTCCTTACCTCCTTTATCTTACAATCGATATCATCCGAAGATAGTGATATATTCTTAAATGGAACTTGTCCGAATATTAAATATAGGCATGTGACACCTAGAGACCAATAATCGATCTTAAAGGTATTGTATTCGATGGCGCAATCGAAAGTCTCAGGAGCACGATAGTTATCTGTACCAATGCGAGATTCCTTTGAGTAGCAATCTCTAATAGCGTGACCCCAATCAGCTAATTTAACATCGCCCTCTTTAGTCAATAAGATATTTTCTGGCTTAATGTCTCTATGAGCGATCCCCAAAGAGTGTGCGTATAGTATAGCGGAGCTTATTTGTCTAACAATCTTGGCGAAATCCAATTGTATGGTAGATGGATGTGTTCTGTCCCCTTGACGTTTGGCAATGGATAAGAAATCATATAAATCACCATATTCACAGTATTCCAAAACCAAGACGTAGTATTTATCATCCTGGTAAAGGTCTAACATAGAGCAGATGTTTGGATGAGAATTACCCAATGCCTTCATCACTTCAAATTCATTTGTCATACCAGCACTTGAATATTTAGATTTTGGCATTATTTTCAACGCCACATACTCGTTACGTTCAGATGACCATGCTTTATAAACGGTACTGAAAGTACCTGTCTGTATTGGCGATAGTTTGGAGTACATTAACTTTTACGATATTTTGTTACAATGAAATCTTGCTTTCGTTTGTTGAGACTTATCCCAATGTTTCGCAAGAGCAGTTAAGAAAGGGAAATGAAATTGAATCATTTGCTCGAGATAATCTTTGAGAATGCTTAAATACAGAATTCCACACGAGGGATGAGCATGAACTGAATGGCTGATTAGCTACCTCGCATGCTATTGTCATCCATAGTATCATCGATTCGAATCGGGAACCTGAGGTTTTACAGAGATCTACAAGAATCTTCTTTGACGGAGAAGCTGCAAGTTTACTTCACGTACTCTGGTGGTAGATGAATGACCGTAGAATGATAACTAAGCTTACGTCCCACAGCAAGAGAATTTTCCAATGGGCAGATACGTAAAAGAAAAAGTTTGTTTTCCTAAAATTCTGGTTTCCGTTCAACAGGCTTTTCTGTGCAATTTTTTTTTCATTCTCAGTAACGCTTCGGGAAGCATTTGTGCACCGTGTAAATCTTTGCTAACCCGCTCAAGGAAAATCCTGGCTACATCATTTTACCTCATCAGCTGAGCTTCGTAATCAAGTGGTATTCACTGCATCGCTTTCTTGGGTGACTATATGCACATCATTACCTAATTAATAATAGGAAATCTCTTTTTCCTGTATTTCCCTTTTCATTGCACATCTAATTGTAAGGGAATTCTTGCTTGGGTTTGAACAGATGGCCTCGTGAGGAATGGCCATCTTTTATCGGTTAAGTGAGTACATGGCTCGCCCACATTACATAGATTTTAATTAGTTAACGCTACATTAGATTCCGCTATGCGTACACCTTTTTTGAAGTGGTATTGTTTTGTCTCGTACATAGTTTATTTGCTGTCTTTATCTTTTTTTACCCAATATGTAAAAAACGGATTTTATACTATACTCGCTATTGTCTCATGGCGCCATTTCCGTCTGCGAGTCATATACTACTTTGAAGAAAGTAGTAATGGTAACCCCGGTGGTAATCCACAAATCCCAATTCCAATTAAACTCGGATTGGGATTGGCCCGAAGTTAATTGTTCCTTCTTACATTGATCCTTGCCAAGTTTATCCTTAGATTTCTTAGCAAATGGACACTCAGCTGTTGAGTTTGCACCAATTGGTGGATGGTGGAATGGCATCTCGGTAGTCGATCCTTTAATTACTTCTGATCCAACCAACTCTGGTGAACTCATTTGATCATTAGATTGGGGAGATTCGGGTTTTTCTTGCTGTTCTTCTTCTTCTTTGTTAGTAAGGGATGGTGACGAGTCTTCTTCTTCTTTTGTGACTTCCCTCAGGGAACACATGTACAAATAACTGTAAGTTATGGGACCGACTAATACCCCATATAAGAGATTATTCTTTGGTGATAATAAATAACTTAATCCAAAGGCAGTAGTGGTAATCGTGGCCAAACTTGAACCGTAAATGCCAACTACGCACGCTAGATGTTTTATTTGGGAACTAAGGAGTTTTACTGGTGATAATATTGAGACTAAAGAGCTTGATGTTAGTAAACCCGTGTAAAGACCAAGGGATGAAATTGCAACAGTGTTGGCTATAGTTAATGCACTTGGTGGCATGGTTATTCAATTAGAAAGCAGCAAATGTCGAACAGTTTCCGTCTCTTAACAGATATAGATTGTTGAATTTAGAATTCACTATAGCGTCTACTGTAAATGATCACTCAAATATACTTGTACGTAAATCGTGTTATTAAACGAAAGAGAACATTACTAAAAAAACGTGTGATTACGTAAGTATGCAATATACGTATGAAATTACAATATGAGCATCTTGCAATAATTATTATATCTCCCTTGTATTTGACCAGTGATAACTAGAGAATGTTTATCTAACTCTAGTGGAGACTTTAAAAAATGGGAACATGTATAGCTTCTAAGAAGAAAACCCGAAAGCGTATGGTTCAAGATAATTATTTATCGGAATGAAATAGTCTTTTAAGGTTGTAACTTTGAATTTTATTGTCACAAATATCACGATGTCAAAAGTCAAAATAAATACGTAATACAATAATTCCGAGAGATGAGTGAGAATGAGGACTCATTGCTATTGTTTTGATTCATGGGCCCTTTGTATCACAAGCAAGAATGCTGCAAGATTAATGACGGAGAAGCCAGTAAAGCTACTTGATGATATTCGTCATTTGTCTTCTTTATCTGCGTAGCTTCTTCATAGAAATGACGGTTTTCTATCCAGAATTTCCTCTATGCATTACGGTACATGACAACACAATGGGAAGATGGTGTAATCTTGCATGAAATGCTACATATGACACTTTTCTGCATATTAGGGTTACTATTAAGTAAATACAAATTAACCCTTAGGGTTACTTAAACAGACCGAAAATCAAAAAAAAACAAAAAAACGAAATATAAACCCTAAAGTTGGCCGAACGGAAATTACAGAACGGTTACCGACTGGTGGCACAAATTTCAACGTGTAAATAAATGCATCAAAACTTCTTCTGCGGGTTTTCATGCAATAAATTAAAGAGGAAAATAAATAGCCAAAGAACACCCACCGTCTTCAGGGATTTTTGCATAATTTTTTCTCTCTTACCTTCAAGGTTTCTCTTTTGTCACTGGCTGCGTCTTTTTTCCCCTCTCTTCTAAATTCATCGCTAATGTTGATTATCTTCTCTACTCTTGTTCTTGTATACAACTCTAATCAGTACTCAATTGCTTAAACTATTAAAGGATATTTTGTTGCAGTATCCAAATAAATATGAAAAATGTCCCCACTAAAAAAATCGCAAGGGAAACGAATAAATAAGAACAAGAACCGAGAAGTAATGACACAAGCTAATGCAATGTTATCGTTGGACAATGCACAAATTTTATTGAATAGTATTACTGATCATGCTAAACTACAAGACATGGTCAGTTTTCAGGATTCATTAACTGCGTTCAATAACCTAGATGAACTTAATGAGGATTTATCGAATGAAAATGCTTTTGCATTTTTCTCGGATGATAATAGTAACAGTAATAAGATGCATAACTTTAGCAAGGATGATGTAGCGCATGAGTCCCATAATAGTGGGTTCCCTTGTTGTGTGGATTGTAATTCTCAAGAATTACCATCAGTGGTGAATTTTACTATGGCTACCAGTAATTTTGAAGGAATTATGCCGAGTTTGACAAGTTCGAAGATGCTATTAAGTACCTCTACCAATTCTTCCAATATATTAGAAAACTGTGATTCAAAGGATAATAACAAGCGAAGAAATGATATCCCTTTTTTGGAGCTATTAGATAACAGTCAGACAGCTCTGCCCGAGATTTTGTACAACTCTGATGAATCCAATGTGACTACAAATGTAAACAATTTTGTGTCATTCTCACAAACATCATTAGAAAATGAAAATGGTGGCAATGATAATATTCAGAACATACTAATGACACCACCTGATACCCCAGAAGCCGTTAATCATTTAGAGCAACTTACACTGGATAAGGATATAATGTCAGTGATTTCCAATTTACATAAAAGAGGAAAATATAAATGTGCACATTGTCCCAAGAAGTTTCGGAACTTGTACGCGTACGCTGCTCATTTAGATGAGAATTTTATTGTTAGAAAATATAAATGTCCTTCTCCAAAGTGTCCTTGGAAGATTTTAGGATTGCCACGTCGTTCAGATTTAAGAAGGCATTGTGCTATCCAACATAGAGATGAGCTGACTGATAAATTAAAGAAAGAGTTAAACCTGAAAAACGGTACTTATGAGACCAAACCATGTCCAAATAAATACTGTCCCAAGAAGTTCAATAGAAATGATGCATTTGTCCGCCATGTAGAAATTTCTCATAATGCTGTTGATTCAAGGTTTAATAAGAAACTGAATAAATTGTTAAAGGAATGTCCAAAATTTGACTCTGAAGAGGAAAGAGTAAAATATATTAGAAGTAATTTTGAGACCGAAGAATAACAATTGTACCAATAATGATAATGCTAATAATAACTACTATACTTCATTAATATTCTTTGCTGTTATTGTCTTTTTTTGCTATTTTTGGGAATGGAGTAATACTATAACTTGTAACTTCCATTCAAGGACTTTTTTTTTTTGTAAATAACTATACAAATAGCTTAAGTTTTTTTATTTTTGTGCGATTAAAGATATTTTTAAATTTTATTTGAATTTTTTTAATTCTTCTTTATGATTATCATCATTTGATCGTTTTTGTGACAAAGATGAATGGGCGGATTACGTAACAAATTTCATACGCAAGTTGTATAATGACAGCTCCCTTAAAGGTCCATAGAAAAAGTAGCCATTTCACTGATGATTAGTTTAATTGGATGATTATTTAAATAAATGCAATAGGTTGCCAAAAAACATAATAATAGAATAACTGGGAGGATTGGTATATAAACCGCTTAACTTCCTTCCTTGTCACTGAGATTGTGCCTAAAGCTTGACTATTCAATTCCTTTCTTCTTCTTTTTAGGAAGCAATTTATCTAACATATATATTTTGCCATGGTGGAACATAAAACTAAAAAGCAAAAGACCTCGGCTAAACAGGAAGGTGAAACTTCTTTGGACAAATTAAAGATGACAGGCACAGTCGTTGTTGCTGACACTGGTGATGTAGCTAGTATTGACAAATATAAGCCACAAGATGCCACAACAAACCCATCATTACTATTAGCTGCATCTAAAATGAAAGAGTATGCACAGTTGGTCGATAATTCCATTACTTATGGGAAAGAAAATGGTGGCACTATTGAAGAACAAGCTGAAAATGCTTATGATAAGTTATTGGTTGAGTTTGGTACTGAAATATTAAAAGTTATCCCTGGTATGGTTTCCACTGAATTAGATCCAAGGCTTTCCTTTGATAAAGATGCCTCGATAGAGAAGGCTCTGAAATTGATCCAATTGTATGATGAAAATGGTATTTCTAAGGACAGAGTGTATATCAAAGTGGCATCTACATGGGAAGGTATTCAAGCAGCCAAGATTTTAGAAGAAGAACATGGTATCAATATGAATATGACATTGCTGTTCTCCTTTACTCAGGCTGTTGCCTGCGCAGAAGCAGGTGTGACTTTAATTTCACCATTTGTTGGCAGAATTACTGATTATTTTAAAGCTCAAACTGGTAAAGACTATTCTGCCGAAGATGATCCTGGTATTCATTCTGTAAAGAAAATCTACAATTATTACAAGAAACACAAGTATGATACCATTATCATGGCTGCTTCTTTAAGAACAGCTGATCAAGTTAAACAATTAGCAGGAATCGACAACCTAACTTTATCACCTAAGGTTTTAGATGCACTCATGGGTAGCTCAGATGATATTCCAAGAATTTTAGATCCAAAAAAGGCTGTAAAGGAAGGTGATGAAAAGGTAAGCTTTTTAGATGATGAACCAAAATTTAGATTTAGTTTAAATGAGGATGCAATGGCTACTGAAAAACTAGCGGATGGTATTAGAAAATTCGTTGTCGATGCACAGACATTAACTGAAACTTTACAAAAAAGGCTTCAAAAGGAAGAAAAATAAGGTTTTTTTTCGATTAATGTCTGATTTTGGATGGCTTTTTTTTATTTATTTTTGCTTCTTTACTAATCTTTTTTTTTTCTATGTATCTATGTTTATTTTTCTAGGTTTATATTTCTGGTATTCATTCCAATTTTATAAATGAATAGGCATATGGTGAATTAGCCGAATTCTTCTATTGTCCTTGGCACTAATTCGAGTGTACTTCTTGATTTTGGGAATCAACGGAGTCATTTTCATTTTTGGTATGATGGTTTCAACTGAACCAAGTTCATCTTTTATCGTAATTGGCTCCTTCTTCAAAGGTGTATTTTTCATATTACGAGTATTTGAAGATTCAACTACCTTTGTGGTTCGTATCTTGCCAGTTTGCAATTTACTGATGTCCCTTATATTTGGTCTGTTGATTGTCAATGGGGTCGTAACATTATTTGCATTACTGTCAAGCATTCGAGGTGGTTTAAATGGTTTATTAAATTTCAAAGTAAGATTATTCGCACTTTCTATTGCTACTGGATCTGGTTTTATTAATTGACGTTTCACGATTGTTTTTTTACTTGCTAATTTCGCTGCTCTATTTGATACCAGAATGCTAGCATTCATCTGATTGTTAAACTGGGTTTGTGATATCTTGGGGAAAATACCCATTAAAGGTTTAGCTTTTGTAATCTGGACTTCCTTGTCATATTCTGAAATCATTTGCGATATAATTACTATAAATTTGCTGAAAATTTGATGTTCTACCGTGTCAAATCCCTCCGGATCAAGATAATTGCTTATATCTTTTGAACTTGTGACAAATTCAGTGGCTAAAAGGACATTATCTGTCTCTGTATAAAGCATGAACCGGTTATTCAACTGAAAATATTTCAGTTTGCCATCATGCCAAGCTTTGTGTTTTTTCCTTATTTGATCTGTATATTGGCATTGATATTCAACTATATGTGATAGCATTGCATTCTTGAAGTATTTAGTTTGTTATTAATTACACAAGGGTATTTCTCTATAAACTTTATTTTAAAGTTGTTGATATTGTCTTTGTTTTGGCCGGTTCCACATGTCATCGCGACAAGAACAGTGAAAAAAGAATTATTCTCTCACTATACCAACACCAAAGCCAATGGCTACACCAGCAAGGATACAGATTGATTCAGCAGTACCTAATACCAAACATAATATCTTAAACCAATTTACATCTATATCCCAAATGAATCCTTTATATAAAGCCAATCTATGTTCAGAATTCATTATCATTCTCATTATTCTATAGTTAGACAATCCAACTTTATCTCCCAATGCAATCATGAAGAAAAATGGTGGAACCAATGCACATATTGCTACGATGATGATAATTCTACTTATACTGAAGAGGGACCAAAAATTATTTGCTTCTGAACCAAAAGAATCAATGGAATCTGTATCGATTCTTTGAATAGGTGTGTCGATCGGGCTTTTATTCTCTAACTCCTCGAATACCCGATCGTTTGTATTTATAACCAATTGCGATGGTGAATTATTGGGTTCTTTCATTGGGGTATGAAGTACAAGTTCAGAAATGGGTCTAATTTTATGTTGGTATTGGTATTGATGATTTCTCACAGGAGTTGAGTTGTTTGGGACTGTTGGTGATGATTCTAATGAACTATTTACATTGTTTATCAGTGGTGATAATGGTGGGTTTGAATATCTATAATTTTGTTCCGGTGATGGGACGATCATGTTTGATAATATGGAGGAATTTGGTAATCTTCTAGATGAACCATATGATGGTGATTGTAATGTTTTCTTGGGTATGTTGAATGTTTGGGGTATGAAAGAATTGTTTGAAGAAGAGGAAGAGGTTGAATGTGAGAAGGAAGGTTTTGGTGCAATATAATTTATGTTACTGCGCCTTATGCTTGCTTCTTTCTTGAGTAGTTTTACTGCTTCTTCAATGGCAGGTTCAATAGTATCATCATACTGAACTGATGAGGAAGGTGAAGTTTGTTTCTGTAAATTTGTAGAATTAGCATGAGGTATCTTTAAAGGGACGATGTTACGATTCGGTAGTGCTACATTACTAATATCCTGTGGTGATTCGTATTCGTTTATGTTTAGTAGCATGGATGTGGAAATGGTACCAATACTAGATCTTCCTCTATGATCTTGATTATAGGGATCATTATTAAATGGGCGTTCCAACCTGGTATAATTTGAATCTTGTCGTATCACAGATGATCTTCCTGATGAAATAGAGTTACTGTTACTATTTTTTTTGCCAATTATGCATATCTTATTATTAATGTGTCTATTACGTGAATAAAATGAAGAAGAATCGGTGTCACTATTATTCATGTCATCTTCTGTTATACCATCGGTAACTATATTCAACTCGTTTAACGGGGTATCTATACTCAATCTGGAATCGTCAAGATATACATTGAATGGGGATTGCTGACGCCTGTGGTTAGATCTTCTTGATGAATGAGATTTTCTGGAATTTGAATTTGAATTCGAAATGGAAATATTAGAACGATAGTGAGATAGAGAAGGCCCGACGATGGAATTAGAAGAAGAATGGTTTGATCCTACGGGGAAATGTGGAGACCCCTCCATGAATATGGAATCAGATGTATTTAAAGAAGGTCTTTCTAAGATTCCCAGGGGAGGACTTTGTAATCGTGAATCTTGTGATGAAGAATTTGTTGAATGTTTTTGTAATGATGATTCTGGCATGCCCCGTTTGCTTTAAATGAATGAATGTTTGTCTAGTGTGTTTTTTGAAACTCAATTATATAACTTGTGACAGGAATTGTTTTTTGGTCAGATTTTTCTTTTCCAAGAAATGGTAGTTTAACTTGGTCATGCCAGATTATATAATGATACAGATCCAATGTTCAGAATATACACGAACACATCTTTTCCTTCTATACGGAGTCGAGCGTTGAGTTGAGGTCAATAGCTGGAGCTATCTGTTGATCACAAATTTCAGTCGCAGTGAAACACCGTGTAGCGCAGCGATGCTGGGTTTAGGCGCGTCGCTGCCGTTGTCATTACTTTGCCGAATTGGGACGGCCCAATAGACAATGCTGTGGTTGCTGGGTATATATCTGTTTATTTTCACTGTGTATAAATAAATAAATAAAATATACATCTGGTTCTTCTATAATGGTTTCATTACCTCTTCAAAAAGCATTTGCTTTAGGAATTCGATTGATACTTCTTCATGATCATCCAGAATAACTGTAGGGTCTCGTTGCTGTTGTTGTTCCTGTTTGGAATTTATGTCATTATCTAATTTCCAAAAGGGGTCACAAACGTCTAAAGGTGCGTATTCAGGTTCATCTTGCGGATCATGATATGTAGCTAAATAAGGATGCTCCAATGCCTCTGCAGCGCTTATTCTCTTATTTGGGTTAAACATGAGCATCTTCGTCAATAAATCAACCATATTGGGATCCAAGTTTGTTGCATTCAGCACGATATCCCATGGCATACAACGTTTCAAGGGCAAATTCGCAATATATTCTTTAGCTCTCTTTGATTTAATCTGTTCAAAGTCTTCCAATGAAGGTGTGCCAAGTACTTCCAATATTAGCCATAACTGGTGATGATAATCTCTACCGGGAAATAAAGGTCTCCCTGTAATCATTTCCGCTAGGATACATCCTACAGACCAAATATCCATTGCAGTAGTATATTCTTGGAAAGTTAACATTATCTCTGGTGCTCTATACCATCTTGTTGCTACATATTCAGTCATGAAACCAACGAGAGTCTTTTTCGAATCGTTACTACTTGTAATACAACGGGATAAACCGAAGTCACAAATCTTTAAATCACAATTGGAATTGAGTAATAAGTTGGAAGGTTTAATGTCTCTATGGATAACTTTTGCTGAGTGGATTGATTTTAGAGCCCTTAGAATTTGATAAGTAAAGTATTGAATGTGATCCGAAGTTAATGATTTATTTGAATTATTATTACTTATTACTCTCTGTAAATCAGTTTCCATTAATTCCTGTACGAAATACACAGCTTGAAATGTATCCATTGATACCGGCTTAATCTTATCAAATATTGAAATTATATTCTCATGATTATTAAAATATGTCAATAATTTAAGTTCACGTAATGTTCTAGTGATGAACATTGATTTGGAAAATGGTTGAATTTTCTTAATTGCCACTTTGACACCTGATGGTTTATGTATTGCAGAACATACAGTACCGTATGCACCTTCACCTATTAAATCTACTAATTGGTATTGAGATGGTATGTCGAAAGTGATAGTTCTTGCCATAGTTCGTTTGAATGTGTTTTGCTTTTGTTCTTTTGTGTGGTTCTTAATAATAATGATGATAATAAATGGATGAGAAGGTCACAAACACATCTTGGTTCGTACTTCTTTCCCTAATTCTATATGTATATATATGTTTGTGAGTGTGTGTATGTAAATATATACATATATATATTTGAAATTCTTGTGATGAATCATTTAGTACAGATCAAATCAAAAATTTCACACGCAAAGGAGATGGCGCATAATCGTGTAAGAACACGAGAATGTAGAGTACAGACAGAGGTTAAAGAAAGCCAGAGAGAGAGAAATCATCGTTATATATTTATTGTTTTATATAAGTGTGTGTATGAGGTTCTTAGTTTTTATTTTCTTTTGATTTTTGATACGAGTGAAAGAAACTTTGTTTCAACTAATTTGAGCTCTTCCGGTTATACCTGGGATAAATATTCTTAATCTGTGAGTTAAAGGTAATTTTGGCACGATGGCAACTAACGTGGTCAAAATTAGATTCCATGAGAACAGTTTTATATCGTAATGAGAATAATGGGTACTAATCAAAAATAAAGCGATTGGTACCATCATTAAAAACTTTCTTGATGGGGTAAACAAAGTTTCATCATCGATTTGTTCCCACATTGTCAAATTATCGTAAGCACCGCCATTGAAGTCGAATGGCGTACCTTTTATCATGTGGAACATGACGTATGAACCGATGACATAAGTCATATTAGTTAAAGTCCAAGACCATTCGTTAGTGATTCCTGGTAACAAATTGAAAAACAATTTCAATAGTATTATGATTACTATGTGGATAATCCAAGCACCACGTTGGTCTACCCATGATGCATTCATATTCGGTAATACTTGTTGATCATTTTCATCTTCAAAAGTTTCTTGTTCAACGTGTGAGATGATACTTGAGGAACGTCTTCTTCTGTGGTCCTTTACTGGTTCAATTTGTCTTCCCTGAGAATCGGAATGAGATCTTGTGATATTGTCATTTGAAGAAGGAGAAGAAGAAGCAGAAGAGGAAGAGGAAGGATGATAGGAGGGGAATGGTTTCAGTTCTTGGTTATTTTCCGTAAATGTTTCGTATGAGCTTGTTATTCCTTGAAGCACATCGTTTTGCTTTGTGTCTGACATTGTTTTCTGTGCTGATTCTTAGCTCTGTGTGGTGAGTTGAGTTGAGTGGTGCACCTGATTATACATAAGTTGTTCTTCTTGTTTGAAATTGGAATTCAGAAAAAGCGACGGGGTAAATTAGCCACCCACCGGCACAAGTATAAAAGCAGCAGATCATATATACCCCATTCTCCAACAGATCTGACTACCTTTCTATTACTACAAAAAAAAAAACAAAGAAGACAAGAAGAAGAAATTACAATGGTTTCACAATTATTTGAAGAAAAGGCAAAGGCAGTCAACGAACTACCAAAGACGCCAAGCAACGATGAATTGTTGCAATTATACGGCCTTTACAAGCAGGCTACGATAGGTGATGTTAATAAAGAGAGACCAGGTATCTTTAATATGAAAGATCGTTCTAAATGGGATGCTTGGAATAAATTGAAGGGTATGTCGCAAGAAGATGCTGAGAAGAAGTATATTGAATTGGTTGATGAATTGTTTACTAAATACGCTTGATCTTTTGCAAATGGAGAAAAAGTTTAAAAAAAGAGAAAGTTTTTGCTAATAAATAATTATATTTAAATCATAAAAACAAATTTGCTTCCACTAATTTTTTTTGTGCAATCTGATATGTTCAAACATAGACATTTGCTGTATGTAAGTTATGCAGATTGAGTCGAGCGAAAAAAAATAAATGTTAGAGCGAAGAAAGACAAGTTGGCAACGTTGAAATTAAATCTAACAAGAGAAAGCCAAAACAAAAGAGGAATCAAGTGCAAGGGATGGACAAACATATAGTGCCGAACGTCAATATAATACCATTTGATGACACATACATCCTTTACGATTCGACAGATCCAATCTCGTTCGTCTGTGCTTACTTTTCCTTGTGTCCCATCTTAATTCTTACATTTTACTTATCATGGTTCATCACCACACGTGAGATGGAGTCATGTATAATGGCGGCAGGTCAATTATGCAATGAGATTATTAATAACATCGTCAAGAATTATATTAAGCAGCCCCGTCCCTGGAACGGAGAGTTGAATGAATCATTCCAGAGGGACACTCTAAGATCAGGGTATGGTATGCCCAGTGCCCATTCACAATTTATGGGGTTCTTGACAATGTATATGACGCTAAGATTTATTCTCAATTGGGATAACTTGAGTATGTGTAAGAAGTGTGTTGGAATTAGTTTAGTTGGATTCCTTGGGTTGGTTGTTTGCTTTTCAAGGATTTACTTGAAGTATCATTCTTTGGAGCAGGTTGTGGCCGGTTGGTGTTTCGGAGTGTTCAATGGAGCCGGGTACTACTTTGTTGTGGGGGTGACAAGAGAGTTGGGCATTGTCGACTGGGTGTTGAGCTGGTCCATGATGGAGGTGTTATACGTTAAGGACTCATGGAACTTGGCACCAGTGACGCTGAAGACAGAATACGAAGATTATATACAGCGGTTGAAGGAGAGGGAGAGGGAGAGGGAGAGGGAGAGTGGCAGTCCACAGCCAACGTTGAAAGATGACTAAAATCTAATAAACAGCTCTGGTAGATAGACAGATACAAAGAATATGACAAACGTTTGTATCTCCACGGAAATAGCCGTCCGTGGGATCCCCGCGTCTCTTCCGTGGCTCGGCCATCACACCCGCGCAACCCTCTCGCAGCCTCTTATTTCCATGTATATTACCAATTCCCACCACAGTACATTGCAATGCTCTTCTGTGGGCTCTGCAAAATCTTAATAATCAAACACATCAAATCACATTAATGCGTTTCTATCACTCATCTACACACAGGTACATACATATATATATATGTAACGAAAAACTATCACTCTAACTCTGACTTATGCAATCTTACTTTCTCTCTCTCTCTCTCGGTGTATACCACAAACAACAACCAACCAGACAACTAAGAAATGATCACTGCGCTAACTAAGACATTCTCTTTCATGACAACAACTGTCGACGACCAGAGCTCTTCCAACTCAAGCTACAGTCTCAATTCTACATATTCCGCAATGGCAGCCACAATGTCCACCATCATGTTCTTCCCATTTAAATCCATCCTGTCTCAAAAGAAACAATCTCCCACATCCCCAAAGATAATAACAAGATACGATTTATTGAAGGCTGCCGAAGAACAAGAACGATTGCAGAGGAGGAACTCCCACCACCATCATCATCATCATCATCACAATCGTAGATCGAACAGAAGGACAACCGGCAAAAGTGTCTCTTTCACAAACGATGCTATACTATTGAAGGCTGGCTTATAATACAATATTTAAATTATTCTGCATATCTACATATATATATATATATTTATATCCTTTGTAACAATATTCATTTCAATGGAATTCTAATCACTTTATTACCAATAGTCATCCTGATACAATTTTTGATCTCATGGTCTCTTCATTTATCCTGTCTATCAATCCCCATGTCTACCCTTCATTGACCATTTTGAAAACCAAAATATTCTTCAATATCACCCATTATTTTGTGACATCTCTCTTCAAATTAAAAAAAAAAAATTAAATATCTCGCGCTATATGTAACATACGTATCATTATATCAATCAATCGACAAAACATCTACTAATACATTAACAATTTTTTTTTAAAAAATTCAGAAAGTTAAAAACCTAAAGAAAGCAAATTAATATGTTGTTTTTTTTAAATAATTTATTCCAATTTACCACCCTTTCTTTGAATCAAAGCTTTTCTATCCTTATCCAAATGCAACTTAGTAATAACAACCTTTGATGGATGGATATTGATTGGAACAGAAGCACCATTAGATTTTTCCTTGGAAACCTTGTCAACTTGAATGGCAAATTTCAATCTGTAAACAGATGAAACTTTACCTTCTTGTCCCTTCTTGGCACCACGGGTAACCAAAACTTCATCATCTCTTCTGATTGGTAAAGCTTTGATACCATATTGAGCTCTCAATTCCTTGGATAATGGAGCTGACAACAAAACACGACGCACGGAGGATGGGGCAGTGAAGTAAGCCTTTCTTGCCTTTCTTCTGTCAGAGGAAACGTCTATTTAAATTTAACATGTTTGTTTTTCTTGTTAGTAATCGCTGATAAACACATTAAAGAAGAAAGAAAGAGATAAACTATCATCCAATCGATTCTTATCTAAATTGTCTGCTCATTTCAACATTCTTTTATTTTCCTTAACAAATAATAATCTCAATACATCGTTAACTTTTTCTTCGCTGAAATTCCTAAAGGAGTTGCATTCTATCTAAGCCTACTCTGGTACTTATTATCAATTATTGTTATTATTTTTTTCATAATTTCATCAAAAATAAAATTAAACCTTCCTATATTGTCCTGTTCATCTATTCCTTTATTTAATATTGCTATCATGTCATCCTAATATGTATATTACCTTAGATTTCTCCAATATCCTTTCAAGATAGACCATATCTCTCTTTCTCTCTTTCATTCCAAAATTTTCATGAATATTTTATCACATACCTAAAGATTGCTTAGCCATTTTTATTATCTTTCCTTAGTTTACTTATCTAGATCCAACTCTTATCCCAAACCAAATATTACCTAACTAAGTTCTGTATTAGTTTTACTATACCCCTACTATTATGGTCAGATCCATCCGTTCATTCACTCATTGGCACTTACTTCCTACGCATTACGGGAGAGTAGCAAAAGGATTATCCGTCCATCGCTCTGCGCATCCACGCGGAAGTTTCAAGTTCATCCTCCCCCAAAACACTCAAATAAAAGAATTCACACCCATGCATTGAGTAATGCATGGGTTTTTCCAAACAGTCCAATCTATAGAAGCTTACCTTAAGAGAAGAATATTAATTATCTAATCAATTCTTAATAAAAATAAATCTAACTATTATCATTGATACCGCAAAAAAATGGCACCAGGCTTAACTTGTACCTGGTATGAAAATGATAAAAAAAAAAAATACTTGGTATAAAGAAAAAAAAAATAAAACGAGCCCCTCCCGGGACTCGAACCCGGATCGCATCCACCGGAAAAATACATGCTAACCATTGCACTAAAAGGGCTTCATTGTTAGGTAGTTTAAATGAGTATCTCTCCTATATATTCAAATAGATTATACACAAGATATCTAAGGTAAACAAATATTTACTTAACAAGACAATGTTTTATTTATTTAAATTTGAAGATTACATGTGAAGCTTGAACAATTCATCCCTTCTTGACCTTTTTTTCAATAATGGCCATACTTGCATCGCTGTCTTTTTTGTTGTTTCGAGAACGTTTTCATTTTTTTCAGACATTTCCAGAACGTAGTACACCCTTTCCAAAACTTTTAATATTTTAGTCATTTCATGAGTAGCTAGACGTATGTCTGAACAGACCATAAAATAACGACAACTATTATAAGCATAAACCATTATGTTATTGAGATCAATACTCAGTCGTAGTATTCGACCAGTATTTAAAAATACACTTCCAATTACTCATATTTTACCTAAGACATATCTCTCCATTCATCAGAACCGATCACGACTATCATACCAGCGATATTACACTACTGAAAAGCAGCAAACCCCACCATTTGATAAGGAGCAAAAGAAAGAAGCAAATCAAAAAGATGAAAATAAAAATAAAGACAACACTAAAAAGGCTAAAAGTACAATATGGCCTAAACTTAAAGCACTTACCACTTTCACTTTATCTGGGTCATTAATCATTGGTGGTATTGCAATATCAGGTATTGTCCTCTATCTAATCATTTCCGAATTATTCTCACCCTCTGGTGACACTCAATTATTCAATCGTGCTGTTACCATGGTAGAAAAAGACCCTCAAGTTAGATCCATGTTGCGCTGTAAGGATTCTACTTTACGAAACGAAAGATTGAAAGCATATGGTGAATTAATAACACATGATAGATGGACTAGAAATAGACCTATTGTCTCGAAAAAAAAAATTGATTCAAATGGTGAAGTACATCATTATATGAGATTTCATGTGGAATCTAAGATGAAAAGAGCATTGATACATATTGAAGCTAAAGATTCTAAAAACAAATATCAACCAGAATTTACTAGTGTTTATATTGATGTACCAGGTGAGAAAAGATACTATCTTATCAGACCTAAATTGATACAAGTGGCTCAACCAAAAGGGTTTTTAGGTGTAAATTGGGGTCCTAAAAAAAGTTGATGTAAATGCCGAACTCTTTCATAAATGACTTGTATATACCTTTTTAGAGGTTCATTGAATTGCATATTTAATATACCTTGTTCTATTATATACATATATCTACATGGATATGTATTGTAACACATGAACAACTCTCAAAAAAGATATGATGCTTTTAAAAATATAACAATATATAATAGTTTACTATAGGCTAAAGTACAGAATGTCCAATAAATAAAAGGTGATAATAAGAAGAACTAACATATTCTAAAGATAACCTAACCCAATTTTAATTATCCACTATTTTAATTCTTAGTAGACCATGTCCTCATAGAGGGAGTCGTTGTGTAATAATGACCAGAATATGTCGATATACCCTTACCTGTATCATTATTATTGACATGTCTTGGTTGAAATAGATTATGGGTAATTCCTGTTAAAGATGTTCCTAGATCGCTATGTACACGAGACCCAGCAACAGCCGGGCCAATGATAGAACCAGCAAACAATATAAGGATTAAGAGATATAACATTGAATACTTCATAACCATACGTCTACGTAGACGAGTTTGCTTTAGGGAAAAAATTGGTGGACGAATTTGACGTGATGGTTTTAGCCAAAACAGCATGATGGAATGTAACTTATCAATCGCTGGGATACATAGTACGGGTAATTGACAAAACAAAATGCTATGGCCTAAGATGAAATCGGCTGCAAATTCTGATAACTCAATAACTTTAGCCAAAAATTCTCTAAACGATTCAACCACTGATATACCATTGCTGTTCCACTGACCATTCCAGAAGGCAGTGTTTGCATGATCGTGCTTAAATTCACGACTTAATAAGAATACAGTAGTACATTGGAAAATCCATCTTTGGCATTGGATACATGCAATGACACCGATCAACATTCTAATAAAATTGAACCCTTCCATAACCCACATAACGATAAAAAAGGCAACGTGTGCAATAACAGCAATGCCGTGTGCGATAGCGGCCATCACAGCACCAGTTCTTTTACAACACATACCTAACAATCCAGAACAACATGACATTGCCAAGCATATTAATAGTACAGCCATATCAATACCAATTGGAGCCAAAGTACAAATGATCAAACGTAACACAGAATTCACCCTATCTTCATTTGTGGTCTTGACACCAGTTTGAGCGTTAATAAACGTAAATGCGATGAAACAACCAGCAGCGTAAATAGTACATGGAAAGAGTTCACCCAAAATCAAATTAATACGATGAGCTCTACTGGCATCACCTGCTCCCTTTTCAGATTCATCTCCGGTTAATTTACGTTTAAACCCTGTAATACGAGATCTAGACATTCTGATATAGCCAATCCATGAATTTCTATGATATTTGCTGTTACCTCTTGATAACCATCTTACAAAATCTCTGTAATCTAAGAAGAAATCTTGCCATGAAAATTGATGAGGATTAAAGATAAATGGTGAAAAGACTAAAGACGTTAATGAAGCCCAGAACCATAATAAGCAAACGTTCCAATTAGCCACAGTACCAAATAATAACATTAGCATAGATCTTGCACCCATGTAAATGGCGGAACCTGCAAATCTTGAGTATAGAATAGAAAATGGGATACGCGATGTAGCGAAACCACGACCGGTAGCGATGTAGCGAGCACCTCCAACAGTTAAATCACTCATCAAGGCAGAAGAGTAAATTTGGCCTGCAAACACTTCAAACATTGGAGACAAGGATAGTAAATGACGGAAAAATCTTAAAGTAGCCTTCCATAACCCACGTTCAATTAATTCTTGCACGATAATCGGTACAAAGGCAATGAAAAAGACAATGAAAATGGATAGAGTATAACGTCTCACCCAATCGTTAACTGGACTTAAATTGTAACAGCCTAATGGATACATGACATCGGTGATTGGTCTGTTTCTATCATATAGACAAATGATGGATTCATGTGCTAAGGCGTGCATATTGACCAAAGTTAGCATAAACATTTGAAGAGATAATTGAATAAACAAGTTATTCAAATGGAAACCTGGATGGGCGTAATAGAAAGATAAGAAACGATCAATTGGTAATTGAGTACCCAAGTAATAATATTCACGAGACAGCATTTGTTCACCCATACCGGCACCAATCTTGGTGGTAAAATTTAAAATGGTACCAAAACCTAAATCTCTACCTTTACCACATTGATAATATTCACAATGCTTAATACGACCACCTCTTAACATGGCGTTCATACCAGCGTAAATATCTTCATTCAAATGTAGACCCTTTTGGGCCTTAGAAACACCACCTCTTGAAGTCATGAATGTGGCGTTAATAAAATCCGGATGACCATAATGTAACTTACCACCGATTTGAGATAAAGTACGGGCAAATAAAGTACCAAAAGTTTGTTCTTTACCAGCAGCAACATCACCAAGAACACCAGAATTTTCGGAGAAAATATATTCCCTGGCACCAACAATGGCTACCGGATGGTTTGTAGTTTGCTCCTCATATTTCATACCTGGAATATAAGGATTGTATGGTTCAGCATCAATTTCTTCAAATTCAGATAAGACGGATCTGATTTTTAAACATTCTTCTAGATAATTATCTTGATTAGCATCGATTAATTGAATATATTCACCTCTGTAGAAAATCAACGAATGAT
This sequence comes from Naumovozyma baii, assembly GCA_030568095.1. Taxonomy (NCBI): domain Eukaryota; kingdom Fungi; phylum Ascomycota; class Saccharomycetes; order Saccharomycetales; family Saccharomycetaceae; genus Naumovozyma; species Naumovozyma baii. Next base: position 21,565 of record JAJLTG010000070.1, read on the forward strand.
TTTGATTATCGGACTTACCATCACCCAGGATTGGGTTACCAGACAATTGAACTCTAAACTTAGGACGTCTACGACCGTTTTCCAAGATTTCACAATGACCATCAATTAAAGCAGAATAGATTCTTGGCTCATCACCTTCACGTAAGGGAGGTTCTTCATCCAAGTAAGCAATTTGTAAATCCGGATAAGCTCTTAGTAAAAATTCAGCATTTTCCAATTCATGTGGTTTAAATTTGGCCAATCTTTGCATTGAGACTAAAAATTTGAATTTTCTTCTTGTCATCTTTTCTAATTCTCTTTCCAGACCTTCAGCATTACCACCAAACATCTGGACAATTTCGGGATTTTCCACACGGTATAATAATTTAATGGCTCTTGAGTAATTCATGAAACCAGAGACAGTACGATACAAAGTTTGTGATCTTAAAGATGCCCAAATACGGGTACGTAAAGTATACTCAGGGGCAGCAGATTTAAAACCAACGCAGTAAAATGGTAAATCATCAATTTCAGATTTCATAATATCATCCTTATCAGGATCCTCTCCGTTACCTTCATAAACAGCAGTTTCTTCGGCCAAGATCTTTGTATCTTTAACAAAACATTCCCATTCTAATGGATGTAACTGTTTCAAATATTCTAATAAAGTGACTCTGGAAAATTGATCATCTTCACGTATAATTTCTCTTAACGATAACAGAATTCTTTCAGAATAATGAGGGGTCAAAACAGTGAAAGTTGGCATGTTATCGATAGGTAATGGTTCCTTGATTGGAATTGTTAATGATTGAGCGAAGAAAGAGATACGACGTTCAGCTTCAGAATCCTTAGGAAAAAATTCTTCTGTAGATTTCCCGTCTTGTGAAGTGAAAAATGTTGGAGCTCTTAAACTTCTCTTCCCTGGAACTTCAGATGGTACTTGATGATATAATAATTTTTGCACATGATCAATGGCTAACAAGTGTTCTCTATACATAGAAATTATGATAGCATTCCAAACTTGAGAAATCAACACTTTAGGTTTATATTTCACTTGAGCGTGACTTGTAGCTAAGATTTTCATATAAATTCTTTTGGGTAATCTTGTGAAAATATTTCTCCATGGTGTTAAGACAGAAACACCTAAGTAAAATGATTTACCCACAGAAAATATAGTATTCACAATAATGTACCACAAATAAGTATCAAGGAAAAACAAAATGAAATCTGTGGCAATCATTAGCCCTAACACAATCTTAGATTGATGTCTACACAATTTGGAACCCCACCAATATTCACCAGTACATCTCATGGTCATGGTGGATAGAATTCGGATTGGATCTCTAAGGGATAAAATAAGGAAATAGTATGATTCTGCATATTTGGCCCCCCAAACAACAATCCAGACCAAATAGGATAGCCATCTATCTACACCGATTAATGGTGCAAATGATGCAGTAAAAGTTTGAGACGCAACATAGCGCCTAGAAGACTTGTTCATGTATGAAGTAAATAGCCCACCTAAAGGCATCACGGAGAAATAAACAATTGTGACCACGGCGACAAAGAACATCACAATACTAACTATGTAGCCAGCCTTAGAGTAAACAGTGTCCTTTTCGTATGCAAAGATAAATATGATTGGAGCTAGATTAGCTGCAAAGATGAAAAATAGAAATAGAAACCTACGAGTTAAATGTTGAGCACCTGCCCATTTTCTTGGTACAAATGCCCACTCGCATGATGTGGCGATTAATTGAATTAAACTAGCCACTGTCCCACCAAGTGCTGCTGTGGCCCATCTGTATGCTGGTAACGGTTGATTATCGACCAGTTGTTGATAGTTATGTGTATAAAGTGTTGGAGCATTATATGCCACATACATCCAATATACTGAAATATGCATAATCCAGATACGATTGAAATTGGTAATCATATGTAACCATGTCCGTGTTTCCTTATATGTCTTGAAAAAAACATTTTCCCATGAGACGTCACTCAATCTTAGGTAACGATCCTCGTTTGGCAAATCGATCAATTTACGTCCGTCATCCATTATAATCTTGGCAATACCTTCAGGGTACCAAAATAATTGGTTTACATCATCATAACCAATGACTTGATTATGGTCTCTTTCACGTTTCAGATAACGATTATCTGCGACCTCATACACTTGATCTCTTAAGAAATAATATAATGGAGTTATAATTCTGTTTAAGTAATCACCTTCAGGAAGAGGTTGAGTTCTTTGTTGACATTGCGGGGATTCCAAATAATCGTAAGCGCATTTGAAAATAAAACATAAACATTCTGAAGTAAATCTAACTTGATTGGCTTCACCCCAACATAGTAAATATAATGCTAATTGACGGACCATGTCGACTGGTGATAGCTTGCTCATCTTGGCCTTCCATCTATATTCTGCGGCCTGTAATGAATTATCACCTTCTAATTGTCGTAATGTGGTCTCAATATCTTCTAGACTGGATTCCTTTATAGCTCTCTTATTTTGCTTTTTGGCCTTTCTAGCCTTTCTGATCAACTTACCCAATTTAACGTTTCTAAAACCGATCTCGTCATCTAAATCTAATTGGGCAGCAAAATACCATTTCTTATAATTAGCAGTGTCACCACCGATGTAATCACCATGTAACGAGATTAAAGCTTGTGCTGGAGTCATTCTTGATGCTCTAGAATCTAATAAAGTCATAAAATGGTCGAAAATGTTTCTCATTGAATCTCTTTGGAAACCGAATTTATTAGTCAAATCAATGAACACGTCTTCAATTTGTTCAATATTTACGGGGGCATCCTCGTCAGCAGTCCATGCGGGATATGGATCCACAGGTAATCCTACGTTCAACCCATCTGGCATATTAAAAGGACCACTACCAAAGACAGGAGTTGACGTGCCTGAATTTGATCTCTGTTCACTAAAGGAGGACGTATATTGTCCACCGTAGGAGCCATTATAGGTGGAGCTATTAGTATGGTTATGATTAGTTTGGGAGTTACCATTTGGAGCAGCGAAACTGCTGAAATCGGAATAAGTTTCGTTCATCAACTGTGGACCCCCATCTTGACTATACGAGTCATCCTGTGGATATATAGGTTGTCCGTATTGGTCAGAGATTGGTTCTTGCGTATTTCTCTCATTATAAGACATGACTATTATAGTATTATAGTAATATCAATGAGGAGACCGTACCAAGATGTTTTTGTTTCCCTGTTTTGTTTCCTTTAGAGCAAAACTTGTTGTCGTTATCTGTAATGTGAATAATAGCAAAGGCAAAGGCAAAGGCAAAGGCTAAAGCAGATGATATAAATAGCAAAACAGTATTTCTTATTTAACGATAGACGGTCAGTAGGAATACCTTCTTTCTTTGTGATACGGGAGCGATATGAAGAAGACGCAAAGGTATAACTTCAGTGATGATATGCGACGTTAACACAAAAAGAAAAGTTTCGAAGCTATCTCAAATCAAAGATAATACTTGTTGATAGACTTTAAGAGTTCCTCTTGGCAAGGAAAAAGTAGGAATAGTGTAGAAAGTGTGTATGTACAATAAAGTGGAACAAGAAGCAGTGACGAATTGTATATATAGCAGCAACTGCAACTGCAGCAGTAACGGTAATGGCAGCCATCAGCGGGAAGTTACAGGAATCGAGCCTTCACAGAAAGAAAAAAAACTCAGAATTCGAAAGTCGAAATTCGATATCCAAAATTCTCCGCCTTGGACGCAACACGAAATTTTGTCACCCAAAAGGGAAATTTTCTGATCAGCTTTGACGTGTAACGGTTACCCGCTGGCCAGATCTGGGCTTTACACGCTCGGCCCATAAATGTTGGTATAATCCTGCTTTGGCACTGCAACTGTCACAAAAAAAGATACAAGACTTGGCAGGTTTTATCTGTTTCTCTATATATCCTCATGTCTCTCAACGAAGTCCGATATATATTCTATACATGCTGCTGGATCTTCCGAATTGACCCAATGCCCCGCATCCACATCTCTCAGCTCAAAATTTGGAAAGAATTTGCCAATGTCTGGTAAATATTCATCAGCCACGTAATTGGATTTCGTGCCTCTAATGAATAGGGTTGGTCCCGTCCATCTGTTTCTCAAAGGATCGAATTCCCACCCAGAGATGTGGCCCTCGACGACAGCATCGTTTAAGGTGTCAAGAGGTATTCTTGATTGAAATCTATACCTACCACTTGCCTTATCTTCCACCCTTGTTAAATTGGTCATCAAGAATTGACGCACTATTTGATTCTTCTCAATATTTTTCAATGCTCTATCTACATCTTCTGACGTGCAAATTTTAGAATCATTTACAATTTCTTTCAGTCTTCTAATGTATCGTGGGAACAAATTCTCAGGAATTTTACTGACGGGTGCATTTTCAATATTAACCAACATTGAGCATAGCTTGGGTTTTCTCAACACAACACTCATCCCCACTTTTGCGCCCATGGAATGTCCCACGATTATAGGTTTCATGTCTGGCACATGTTTAGCAATGAAAGTTTCCACATCGTGCGCCATCGATGCATAATCATGCCGAGCAATATGAGGTGATCTACCATGATTTCTAAGATCTAAAAGATATATATCACGATTCAATCTTTCATTTAATCCCTTTGCCAACGTCCTATTGTTAGATTTATTACCGAAAAATCCATGTAATATGATCAAAGGATTTTGTTTACTTTTTGATTCACTTCCCTTTCTTAAATGATCAAATGCCAGGTCTACAACAGGTATGTCATCCGACAGTAAATCTTTGTCTTTGTTCACATCTGTGTAATACGATCTATTAATGCGACCCCAGCTTGCTCTGTATAAATAAGAGAGAGGTTTCCATAGTCCTGCTCGATCTATATGTAATAACGGTTTGAGAACGGGTACAACTTGTGTAGACATCTCTTATTGTAGTCAGTGTTTGTTGTGCACACTGTCATACAACAAAAAAAAGAGAACAATATGTCTAAGAGATCCAAAAAACACAGAATGGATAAACCAAAGTTTGCCCTTATCACGCCTCCATTTTAAAAAATGCAAAAGATTTGTTTTTTTTTATTTAGTTATATTTGAATTAAAACGAATAGATAAATGTATATTTTAAAAAAATTACTGTTTTTAAATAATTAATCTAATTTCTTTAATCGAATAAACCGAAACCCATATCATCATCTTCGGATTCTTCATCTTCTTCAGCAGCAGCTTCAGCTGGAGAAGATTCAGAAGTAGCAGCGGCAGCAGCGGCTGGAGCAGCAGAAGCGTACTTGTCTGGGTTTTCAATTCTGTCTACCAATTCTTCAATTTCAGCAAAGTGGTAACCAGAACCGATAGCGGCAGCCAACAAGTTCTTGTAGTTGTTGATCAAGGTGTGACCAACAGATGGCAAAGTTGGGTAACCAACAGCCAAGGAGATGGAAGCAATAGTGGAAACAGCAGAGACGAAATGAGCAACCAATTCATCATCGGTGATGTCCAAGACGGAAGATGGGAAAATTTGACCATTGTCGTAGACTTGAATAATAGTCAAACCGAACTTGAATGGAGAGATGTTCAACAAGTTCAACAAGGAAGCTTCAGATTGACCGACCTTGCTACCAGCGTCAACAACCTTAACATCAGAAACAATTTCAATAGTACCTCTAGCAATCTTGGTTGGAACACCCAAAGCTTGGAAGAAAGAGGTCTTACCTGGTTCCATACCAGTGTTAACAGCTCTAACCCAGATATCTTCTGGAGCAATGGCACCGGCTCTGGCTGGAGCAGCAACCTTGTTAGAGATGATAACTTCCTTAATTTCTTGCAAAGAAGCGTTAGTGAAAACGAAACCGACATTACCCTTGATGAAAGGCAAGACCTTTTCGTAATCTGGTAAGTCAGAGATAAAGTCTCTGATGGCTCTTCTAACCATAGTGTTCTTACCCATCAAGACGACACCTCTGCCTCTCAATTCCTTTCTAACTTCGTGCATTTGTTGGGAAGAAACATTGTCAACACCAACAACGAAGATAGACTTGTATTCTTCTAAGTATTCTCTTAACTTGGAGAAGTATTCAACTTTCTTTTCACGGATTCCTCCCATTTCAAACTTATTGTATTTGTAGGATGTTTAAAGGTTTTACGCTTATTTTATTCTTCAACTTGAAATACGAATACGTTTGAAATCAATAATAACGAATAATTTCAATATACTGAATCTTTCTTTACAAAAGAGGTGGAATGGATTGGATGCGTAACCAAGATTCTTCGAATTCTTTCGTCGCTACCACGCCCTTTGCTTCTCCTAACAAATTCTTGATAGTAAAAAAACTTCCAATGTACGGATGTAAAAAATAAGTACAAGATGTCTGGAGTGACAGTCTTTTTTTTTTTGACGACTATGTTGTACGCTGTGTATATAATGTGCGTATCATGTATATGGGTGTTCCATGTGGGAGTTTGATATAGTGTAATCAAATATAAATTGGAGTGAGGGCTAGTGTGTTACCAATATAATGTCAGAAACAGGAACAACAGCCACAGGCACCATTTTGGAAGAACATAATGACAGATCTAAGATTATAATATCAAATTGGCTTCAGAATAATATATTCGACAAAGATGCAGAATTAGCAAAACATATAAAACGAATCACCATATCAAAAAATGCCAATATTAAGGAAACGGTTGACAAATTGGAAAATTGGTTAGATTCTGAGGGTGTCTATATCTGTCTAGAGGCTTCTGGACCACATATTCAAAAAATGTTAACTATCTTAGAGATCACCAAAAAAGCATTTAAAGAGAAGAATCCATCGATAGATATGCATCAATTTAATCACATGATGTCATTTGAATCAGTGCAGAGAGGTAGGAATGAATTACTCGAAAAGAAACTTCGAATACCCATACTAGTATGTGTTATAACGCCGTCTGCTGATATTCCCAGTGATGTATCTCTTCGAAACTATTTTACACAACAGTCCTAACTGCTTACCGACAGAAATGGTAAATAATTTCTGCATTTATCGAATAGCCCCTATATAATTTAATATAATACAAAGAGATTAGAATGTATCATTGAAATGTAATAAGGTAGAATTTAAAATAATTCTAGGTTCCTCAAATTACATGCCCATAACTTTTATGGAACTATAAGTCAATGAGATGTCATAATTATTAATTTTTTTGCTTTATGACATGCACTTTCAATTTAGGCCTCGCTTTGAATCCCTAGACCACTAGATACAAATACATCAAAGTTTAGGGATCTTCGAAGAGGCCAATGAGAGTAACCTTTGAAAAAAGCAAGAATATAGTAATACAACAGCACCTGCCATTGAAAAATACTATTATACACTTCTTTCAGGTATTTTTAGTACTCTTTTTTGATTAGTTACTTCCAGGATAGAATCCAGACATTGTGAAAACAGCTTTTCTAAAGTAATGCTCGTTATATATTGAAGAAGCGAGAGAAAAAAAACCGAATCGGCAAACTGGGTAATGTTGTAAATTCAAAGTATATAATATAATAACAATAGGGTTCATTGGTGTTCACAAATCAACTATTTAATATAAACCTTCTAGATGAAATATAAGCTATCATTGTTTTCAATTGTCCCAGCCATTTTTTTCTATCTTCTATTCCAAAAGTCACAATCGAGTTGTAGTTTTCCTACTTTCCTATTTACATGATTATGTGCTTCACACAGGAAAAGACTTAGTTCATCTCTAGCTTGGAACTTTGGCGAATTCTTTTCAATAAAGTTCTCGAAATCTTCAACGTTCCAATCAGAAGGATATCTGTGGCAGAAAAGGGTGAGAAAGTTTCGCATTTCAACTTCTTCAACATTTGATAGTTGTATAGGATATCTGGAACTTACAGCACGTAAAAAAGTCCATGACGATTTGCCCACTTCTTGTGTATTCGGTCGATGATTCTTAATATTGGTTCGTGAAGGCAGTGTTAGTTCTTGTGGAGTTTCAACCATTGTAGGTCCTTGTATTAGTTTTCCATTCGAAAGTTTTGACAGTATAGAGTCATCTAAGATTTCATCAATTTTTTTACCTTCCAGATCTTCACTCATATAACTAGCTATTCTTCTCGATACATTTTTACCAACGTTTCTAAATGTTACGTATGCAGCACAGGGTAAGCAGCTATAATGGGATTGTTAAATGTTAATAACAAATTGTTAGTACATTTCTCAATCTATAAGGAAATGCATACATACAATTTTTGTTTCGATTCACTGAACTTCAATGTATTCGTCTCATCTGGTGGTTTCTCCATTATCTGTATAATTGCATTTAATTTCTGATGACTATCGGATAATGTTTTTTGAATTAAATTATCAGTTCATCGTATTGGAAATTTCAGCGCATGAAATATTGATTTTAAAGTAAAGATTGTATAACGTTCTTTGTGTATGCATTTTGTTGTCAACAAATAATATATAGACTATATACAAAAATACATATGCATGTATATGTGACTAGCTAACTTTTTGTCGTTATTTTAAATAAGGTTTGATTCTGCGATTAAGTTATAGACTAATCCAATGAAATATGTAAAGATGTTGACAGATGTCCGTGAGCTAGATACGATGTAAAATCCGACGTTCTTAATGGTCTTGGACCTATATTAGGATCCAAATCATCCTCCAAATTGTCACTGCCTTGTAGAAACTGTTTGTGTCTGATATATTCTTTAGCTGCACTCAAAGCAGCCTCTCTGCAAAGTTCTTTCAAATCAGACCCTGACATTCCATCTGTATATTTTGCTATAATATTTATGTCAAAATCATCTTCATCTACTTTTGTACCTCGTAGTAGAACCTCTAAGATATGCATTCTTTGTTCTAAATTTGGTAAAGAGATTAAAAATCGTTTGGGTAACCTTCTTAAGAAGGCACTATCTATATCGTTTATTCTATTGGTTGCTCCAATAATCATTATACGCCCGTTGCTCAATAGACCATCCCACAAGGTCATAAATTCGGCTTTCACTGATGCAGTTACCTCATGATCCGACGATGAACGTTCCCTTAAAAATGAATCAATTTCATCAATAAATATTATGCATGGTTCAATCTTATTTGCCAATGAAAACAATGCTGCTACAATTTTGTTTGATTCACCATACCATTTGTTCATAAACGATGACATTCGAATGGATATAAAATTAGCACCACTTTCTTTAGCCAATGCCTTAGCCAACATTGTCTTCCCGCATCCAGGTGGACCATGTAACAAAACACCACTCGGAGCTTGTAAAAGAGGACTGCTTGAGAATGCTTCAGGCATAACTAAGGGATATATAACACTCTCATTTAACTCAGATATAAGATTTTTTAACCCGCCGATACTTTTAAAAGTTGTATCTATTTCATCAGGAGTAATCACAAATTCCAATATACTTTGTTCGTATTGGTTTAGTAATGTCGTTGAAAGGTTTGGCATCCTTTCACATAGCTTTTGCCATTGTATTGATTGCTTATATTTAGATTCCTTTGAAATACCAATAGGACCCATTTCCAAATCCATTTCCTTCAACAACCTGTTCGCCAGGTAGTAGATTGACAATCCTGTACCTATGAGAACCGAAAGATCTGTGATGGTCTTCAGATCAAATTTAGGAGCCATATCGATCGTTTGTTTATGCGATATATACTTTGCAGTTTCCGGTTACTCATACTGCAATACATGTGTTCTCTTTTTTTGATTCATTATTAAAACTAAGTTGCCGCTATCGGTGTTTTTTAATACACCCACTGCAGGCAAAGGACTAATTAGAGAACGACTTTAAAGCCGACTCTAGTGAGCAACTAAGCTCTAGCCAAATGGTATTGTGCCCACTGCATAGCAATAGTAAGACAAAGTAATTCTATATTAAGACTTCGTAATTAGTACCTCCCGTCAAGAACCATATTGCAACTACGATCTTAAGGGCAAAATAGATAAAAATCTCTCTAGTTATCTAAATCAAATATACGACGTTTTTAATCACTACATGTCAGGGATAGAAGTCGAAGTTCATGTTGCAATATATAACTTAGTGGTGATATGATCTCTCATTCAATCCGCTTCCAAATACATTTGACTGTTTCTTTATTTAAGAAAACTCCGTTCATCCAAAACACCCATACATTCTACTTAAATTTTTAAAGCAATTTCATCTCTTACTATCAAATTGCGAAAGGAAATTTCGCGGCTCCGCAGCCTGGCATTAAGTGATGGGGCTTCCTTCCCATCCATGTGGCAAGCTATGTCCTCGTTCAGGACGTCCGCCCAGAGCCGGTCAGTCCAGCGGAGGGAAAGAATATACCTTACCGTAACGACCCATTTCACGTAGCTCCAGGTGATGAATACATTTGATGTTAAACAATAGCACTTCTTTTAATATTTGCTATTAGATACAAAATAAACCAAGCCAAAGCGTATGTGATAAAGCCTGCAATATGATATGGATATGAATTAGGACATAAACTATAGTAGTGACAATATGAATGGTGGGATTGTAGAATGAGTCTCTGACAAATTATGAATTTAAGATACTTCAATAATGTTGTGGAAATGAATAAATATTAAGAAAGATACCACATGTACTCCTCATACAGAATCCTATGAATACGTCTCCCATTAAATTGAAGAAGATGATATGTTCCAGAAATGAATTATGAAAGTTTATTCCTGTCTTTGATATCATATCTATTCAAAAGAAACGTGGAATGAATAATTTTTACTAACAATAGTGATGCCATTTTTTCGTTATAAACAGAACATATAAATCATGCCTCCAAAGCAACAATTATCTAAAGCTGCCAAAGCTGCTGCCGCCATGGCTGGTGGTAAGAAGTCCAAGAAGAAGTGGTCCAAAAACGCTCACAAGGACAAGGCTGCTCATGCCGTCATTTTAGATCAAGAAAAATTAGACAGAATCATGAAGGAAGTTCCAACTTACAGATATGTTTCCGTCTCTGTTTTGGTCGATAGATTAAAGATTGGTGGGTCTATGGCTAGAGTTGCTTTGAGAGATTTAGAAAAGCAAGGTATCATTGTCCCTGTTTCCAAGCACTCTAAGCAAGCTATCTACACTAGAGCTGTTAACACTGAATAAATTAGGAATCAGAATTAATCTGTTTTTCCTCTTTTTATTTTATAAACAACAATAATAAGAACACCCCCATCATACTTTAAATAATCTTTTATGTATAAATAATAAAATGATTCATATTTGCTAATATAGCGTATTAAAGCATGGACAGGTATTAATTTACACTTTGATTTTTTGTTTTCGAGTCGTATGTAATTATGCTTATTGAATAAATAAAAAGAAATAGATTTAATTCTGCAGGACGACAAACTATGCCGTTGAGGCAACTTGAAGACTTCTCCTTTCATGTTCTTTCATCTTCATATATATGAATCTCTTTACTACATCCCATTTGTCAATGTGTTTAGCTGGAATTTTCTCATCAAACTTACTTAATATTCTTAGAAAAGTAACTTGAGCATATAGTGAAAAGTTTAATCTTAACCAATAAATACCGGTATAAACCACTAACAAGATACCAGATGTGCCTGTCTTTAATAGCAGTGTATCCAAGACTAATGCAATGAAGATAAAGATTTCAGCGTAAGCAACTAGATGTAACAAGTCTTTATTTTCCATTGTCCAATCATGGTCGGATTCCTTATCATTACTCCCAAATTCACTATTCTTATTAAGTAAGTGCATATAACTCAAAATCATAAATGGTAATAACCTATAAAACGATTTACCACCACCAAAGAACCATAATAAAGCCATTAACAGTGCTTGGAAATTTTCCGCAGACAGCAAGTCATACCAAGTGGGATTCAATCCGTTCCAATTTTGTAACATAGTGATAGAACCGGACATAAATACACCTACTAATGAAAATCTATATGCTAACTGTGGTGTCCATCTTAATATTGAATGATACCATCTTGTTCCCTTAATAACACTGTAGTCTTTATTTAATTTCAAAAATAGCCATTTCCATGAACGATATTTAAAGAATAATAGGACGTGGAAAAAATATGTAATTGTAAAAAAGGCACCGAGACCCAAAGTCATAGAATGACCAATTATCCAGATGAGCTTTTGCTTGGCGAGTGGATCCACTTTATCCGCCTTACTTTTTTTCCTTATAATTTTAATTGTCTTTGATTTCGAGTTAGGCATTAATATGTAATTTCTTCTCTAATATACTTATCGTGTATATACCTCTAATTTGATGTTCTTCTAATCTATTACAATTTGAATTAGTAGTTTATCCCTTATTAGAATCAGGAGGTTATTAAAGATTTTTTATGATCGGCCAATATTCAATTTTTTTCACGATACGTTATGAAATGTGGAAACTTTTTGGATTGTAGATGGTGGTCATCGATAACCTAAATCCTGAGCCTGGATCACCTTGACTAAAGATGGCCAATTCCAGATTTGGATATGTAAGACAATTTGAAACTCATGACACTTTGCTACCACAGTGTTATATTGTTGTCAGAATAGACGGCAAGAAATTCCATGAGTTTTCTAAGTATTATGATTTTGCCAAACCAAACGATGAAAGGGCATTAAAACTAATGAACGCATGTGCCAAAAATGTAGTTCTGCAATATAAGAATGATATTATTTTAGCTTTCGGTGAAAGTGATGAATATTCATTTATATTGAAATCGGATACAACCCTATATAATCGAAGACGAGATAAGCTGTCAACCTTATTTGTATCGTTATTCACTTCCAATTATGTGTCTCTTTGGCCTAGATTCTTTCTTGGTGTGGAACTACATCCTAAACACTTACCATATTTCGATTCTAGATGCGTAACATATCCAAATCTCACATCTGTAAAGGATTATTTGAGTTGGAGGTTTGTTGATACGCACATAAACAATTTGTATAATACTACATTCTGGAAGTTGATTCAAGAATGTAATATGACGCCAAAGGAAGCTGAAAATAGACTTTGTGGGACTTTCAGTGCCGAGAAACAAGAAATTTTATTTAAAGATTGTGGTATAAATTATAATAATGAATTAGAAATGTTTAAGAAGGGCTCTCTAGTCACCAGGAAGGGGGATATATTGCATATTGATATCATTAAGAACATAGACGAACTGTTTGCAGGTTTTTAAGTATCTCATAGAGTTGATTTTCATAATTCAGATAAATCGATATAACCTAACGAATGCTTTTTTGCATCACTTCGAATAAAAAACAAGTGATTTGAATTTTGAATGGACAATGAATGTATAGTTGCATATTTGTCAATCCTTATAACTTTGGACGCAGTGGTGGCATTTGTGAAGTCATAGCACCATTGAAAAACTGTTCCATCTTCACTACCACTATATATGACAAGCTCATTTGATTTTGCTAGTAATTGAAGAAAACAGTTAACTTGTGGTGATTCCTCATACTTGGTCTTTTTTTCGAATACACACACCTTATCCCACTCTCCTCTGTTAGATCTTCTGTAAAGGATACAGCCAACATTAGTGACATTAGCAAGATAGAATCTCAATGATGATGTGGAATATTGTTTAGCAATGACAAAGTCTGCATGTGTCAGAACGTGTTCGCTATTTCCAACATTTTCATCAACTCGTTCAGAAGTAGAGGAACTAACGCCATGCATATTTTGGTAGCAGCATTGCCTCTCTATCTCCTCGTCAACAATTGTATAAATGTAATTATCAAAGCAACCGAAAACCATAGCTTCCTTTGAAGATTTTCTCATCCATATTTCATCTTTCTCTGATGTCTTAAAGTTCATAGCACTATTGGCATTTCTAAGTCCATTAATCGAAACAATTGCATCGCCTACCATTTCTTGGCATTTTCGAAACAATATATCATTTAACGAGCCATTCATATTAATAAACTTCTTTGTACGCACATCAAAGACAATATTTATAATTTTTCCTAAGACAGTCCCCATGACAATATCAATGGTCCCATTTTTATGACTTTGGCAGTAGAAACAGTTTATAATGTCATTCGTATTGAAGTTTTTCCACACCTTTAATGATTGATCTTTTTGAGTTTTAACCAGATTCTCGAGAGTAGTTATGTTTACACCATCAACAGTACCGATTACTAGATGGTACACAACACATATTAATTTATTCCTTTTAGTAGATATAATTGGAGTTTCAATAACTTTTAAATATCTGACTGGCTGGTAAGCTTTTTTTTTTAATGGGTCATTCCTTACCGTTATATAGATTGGTTGCTCAAACTCTCTTTTCAAGCCATTATGGTCATCGAATCGCTTATAGAATATTCTTACCTTTAATTCGTTTCCAATTGAGGATTCTGCCCATATCACATACTTGGTAGTTGTAGTATATGCATGAATAACATTTCCAGGTTCCGCTTCATATACCTGTATTGCTAACATGTATTTGTTTAATTGTCATTAATATGTTTGCGTTTTTATTCAGTAGATTTCCAAGTTCTATCTTTAACTTTAAAAGTTCAAAATTCTCTGTAATAAAAATCTTGACAGCCTGTGATACTGAGGTTTTAATTAATCATAGTAATTGGCAACTAATATTGATAGAAAAATAGATAGATGTTTTAAATTAATAAGTATGTAGGTTGAAAGTTTTATCATGTCATGTATTGAGTTGAAGCTCATCACGTGAACGCCTTTTATCTGATGTTACCCGCTAGCTAATAATACAATTGATGATGGCGACGACAGTTTCGTCGTAGAAGAAGGAGATGTTACATATAAATGAACATTCCTATGAATTGAAGGAATATTGGAAGTTTAAAGAATAAAGTTTAAAATATATAGTATGGTTTTTAAATACAGCAGAGATTTTAATAAAAAGACGAGAATACTAAAAATGAGTCCTACAGAATTACCAAGTATTCCGGAACTAGAATTACACAGGACGAATTTGAATAACTTCTAAACTTCCTCTTTATATATATTACAAAATATCGACTTCCAATAATTCCTAAGTTACCAATCACTAATATTCATTTGTCCACGGGTGTTAGTGTTACCTCAAAATGGATGTTTTGTCACAACCATATGCACAGCTTACACACCAGTTAATAGTAATTATTGACTCAGTATCAAATGTTGTTTCTAAAGACCCTATCACATCAATCCCATAACGTCTATGTTATCTTTAAATCAATTATTGTAATTAACTCTTATTTCTATTGATGATCTAAACTAATGCTAGTTTTTTGTTGTCCGATGGCAAGCATCCATTGATATAACACCTAAAACCCAGTCATTCTAATCTTTTTCAGATTACCGCGACGTGAATATTAATAATATATCACAATGACACATTATACGGAATAATATATGAAAGTGAAAGAATTAAACAGTCCTGTATGTAGTTATATATATATATATATATATACTCCGTAAAAGAAAAAAAAATCATCCTCCTATCCGTGGCATGACAACTCCGGGACCAATATAATTTGTTCCCGATTATTATACAATTTGATGAAAATATTATTTCATAATATAACACATTTAGATTTCTTCTTCTTTTTCTTTTCAAGAGACAGGTGTCTTATATCTGTATTGACAGTTTGTGCATTACTGGTAACCTTTCTTTGTTGAGTTATCCTTTCGGATTGATTCCTTTTAGAGTTTTGCGTTTGCATCGTGCTCTGATTTCCACCTGTTGAAGAAGATACTTGCTGCAATTGTTGTTGTTGTTGTTGATTCAATGATTGGTTCTGTCTTGATGATGAATGTGTGTTCGTACGGGAGGCATGTCTGGATCCAACGTTATTATTATGTAGATTAGGATACCTAGCTTCTGAATTAGCCACAGTCTCCATTTCATTTCTAATAATTTGCCTCACCAAATCAACAAATACTTCATCCACATTACTCCTTAATAAGGCACTTGTTTCATAAAATGGAACCTTCCCCCATTTACTACTTACTGCAATCCCATCTTCTACACCAATGACTCTTTCCTCGGCTAAATCTGCTTTATTTCCTACAAGAACCATAGGTACTCTTTCGGTATCCTTAATTCTAAGAACTTGTTCCCTTAATTCCATCAGTTCGTCTAATGATTGAGGGTCTGTAACAGAATAGACAAGTAAGAACCCCATACCTGATTTAATATACAGTTCTCTCATTGCAGTAAATTGTGCCACACCTGCAGTATCTAGAATTTCCAAATCAAAAACTTTGTTATCTATTTCAATGGTCTTTCTGTATGAATCTTCAATAGTCGGGTCATATGTGTCGAGATACACACCTTGAACAAATTGAACTGTCAGACATGATTTACCAACACCACCCGCACCTAGCACAACTAATTTATAATCTCTCATTGCGGTAACTACTGATGTATACTATCTTTTCCTCGCTTTCTTTATAATTACGTTTCTTGCTTCCCTTTCAATTTAAAGCCACTGAAAGATAAGATCTGCCATTGTTTATATCTACGTATATATTTTTTCTTTTCAATGTTCGTGTTCTTTTTTCATTTTTTCCCGTTCTCGGCTCTCTCATTGATCCGCATTGGCAAGAAAACTTAGTGGGCAAAATTGGTACGTAGTGTTTTCTCTACCATCCCCCCTTCGATTATTCCACTACTTTGACTTTTATAATTTTTGCTGATTAGTGATTATTATGATAATTCATTTGAAGATTCATCTGAATGAGGAAGGATCTGCATGACTTGGAAAAGTCATTAAAAAAATTTCGTAAAGAAAAATTGGGTGAAAAATAGTGGTTGCTAAGAGATTCGAACTCTTGCATCTTACGATACCTGAGTATTCCTGTAGTGTTCTACAGTCAAGAAATGTACTCTTGAATCAGGCGCCTTAGACCGCTCGGCCAAACAACCATGTTAAGTATTGTTGTTGTAATAGAGTGGATGAGTGAGTAAAGGTTGTTGAAGTAGTTCTCTATTATCCTGATGGATAGTTTTCTTGCGCTCTATTTCGTCTATGAGATTTAGGGTTAATCCGTAATTAGGTAACCGATGTGTGACACTCGATTACTATATTACAGTTGTGTTGTAATTGCAGATTTGCCAGCCTTTAGTCCAAAGCTTATAATTAAATTACTTATTTTATTTTATCAAAAGTCGTTACTTTTTTATCTACCAATTATAAAAGTAAGGTATGAAGAGTAGGAAGATATTTCTAAAACACCAGAAATATCTGTCCTTTATATACGTTTAATTCATACATGAAAGTTGGTCTATTTTAATATTCGAACTCATTAATATTTGTAGTTTATTCCTAAAATAGTAATAAGTAATATTATGAGACGTTTCAGGATGAGTCATAGTTGAAACTCAATATCTTTGACTCACGAACCTAGGTGACACTGATTACATTTTGATTATAACAAGTATTATCGAGAAAAAGAGAGAATATGTCAATAAAGTTGAAAAGACAGCTCTATGATCTTGATAAATTATTTTTATTGAGATGTTCCTTTTTGCTGAAACTGTAAGTAGGCTAATATTGTATTGTTCCGTGCAATGCAATATGCTTATGGAAATATTTATATTAAAGAGAAGAGGTTCTCGAAATATTGTATAGTTCTATATTCTCCACTTTATATTCTTCCCAGTAAGAAGAGGAGGAGTAACCTTGTAATCCAGTGTACTAGCTGGTACAACGATAATAAATATCACACCTATACTCTCACAGTTACCATATCCAACATTATCTTAACATAGAAACCAGAGATAGTCAGACACAGTCGGATAGGCCTATTCTGATCATAAATTTTTTCTAGAATATTCTACAACTTTTTTTATCAATTCTAGAATTATTCTTTTTATAGTAACTTGTTCTTTGATAGTCATATCCTATCCATCAATAGAATATTCAATTCCAACAATATTCTATGGAAATGTTTATTTTAATTGCCAACGAAATACATCTTTGTTACATTTTCAGTTGCATTTTTCATTATCCATTTCAAATAAAAATATAAATAAAGTTCCAAAATTATCTCTTTAAAGATATCAAAGGTAGAAGTATTTTAATTAAACCTATTAAATCTATGTACTATACTAATCATAAAATTTCCAGCTTGGAAATTTCGATTATTGTCGGTTGAAACCTGCTACCGTAAGTCAGTGTAAGCGAACTCGCAGCAGTAGTTAAGTCGACCCATGCTACTTAGTTAAAGGTACGTCTATAATATGGTGGCTTCTTAGTGTATTGCAAATATTAAAAATATTCATTTACATGAAGCAAATTGAGATGTTGGCATATTACCGCCAGCATCTCACGGACTCATTCTTAAGGTTAAATATCATACAATTTTACAATATTTTGTATTTTACTTACTCTACTACTATTCCTACTTCTGCTACATAATAGCATTTCGTATTTTACAAAGATACCGTGATGTTTTAAAAATTAATTTACTAATTGCTCGCTTAAGAAACAAGAAAAATGTGGAACAAGACTGCGCAAATAACATCAAGAAAACCATCAATTTTGAATTAGCATATACTTTCTAATAAATTGAACATATCTCTTTACATATTGTGCCATACAACGAAAACGTGACATTCGCTGCAGAGAGCTGAAAATTTCACGGATTGTTGGCTAATTCGCTGATTGTGCCTTTGTCTCGTTTGGCTTCCTATTATATAAGACCGTAGTATATCAATATCTCTCTATTCAACTACATTTCTTAATGACTTCTAACTTTTCACACAAATCAGTAGCTCAACCCACCTTCCTAAGAAGAAAAACAATGCATAAAGCTGAATTTCTAGACATTGATCAAACAGATATTTCATCAATTCTTGCAGGTGGTTACAACCACCCATTACTAAGAGAATGGCAAAGTGAACGTCAATTAACTAAAAACATGTTAATATTCCCTCTCTTCATTTCGGATAATCCAAATGATTGTACTCCAATCGACTCCCTACCAAATATTAAAAGATTTGGTGTTAATAAATTATATGACTATTTGAAACCATTGGTCGCCAAAGGTTTAAAATCCGTTATTCTTTTCGGTGTACCGTTACAGCCAGGCATTAAAGATGAATTTGGCACCGCAGCTGATGATCCAAATGGCCCCGTTATCCAAGGGATTAAGCTACTACGTGAAAAATTTCCTGATTTATATATCATTTGTGATGTGTGTCTTTGTGAATACACTTCACATGGACACTGTGGTGTCCTATTAGAGGATGGATCCATTGATAGGGAAAGAAGCGTTGCTAGAATTGCTGCTGTAGCAGTTAACTATGCCAAAGCTGGAGCCAACTGTGTCGCCCCTAGTGATATGATTGACGGTAGAATCAGAGACATTAAACGTGGTTTAATTAATGCTAAATTGGCACATAAAACATTTGTCTTGTCATATTCTGCCAAATTTAGTGGTAATTTATACGGTCCTTTCCGTGATGCTGCCTGCTCTGCTCCATCATCTGGTGATAGAAAGTGTTACCAATTACCACCTGCTGGCCGTGGGTTAGCGCGTAGAGCTCTAAAGAGAGATGTATCCGAAGGTGCCGATGGGATTATTGTGAAACCTTCCACATTTTATTTGGATATTATGAGGGAGGCAAGTGATATTTGTCAAGATCTACCAATTTGTGCTTACAATGTTTCTGGAGAATATGCTATGATCCATGCAGCAGCTGAAAAGGGCGTTGTGGATTTGAAAACTATTGTATTTGAATCCCACCAAGGTTTCTTAAGAGCTGGTGCAAGATTGATTATTACTTATTTTGCTCCAGAATTTTTAGAATGGTTGGATAACTAAAGAAGCATTACAAAATAATTAAAATTATTTTATCATATAAATATACAGTTGCAAATTTGCATCTGGCTAGTTAATATATCCAACAAATACAATATATAATAATGTTTATGATGGATGCAACCAGTTGGATCGTTACAGATGACAGATTTTTTTCCGCGGAGTTTTAGATCGGTGTACACCGCCGCCAAAAAATGTCAGAGGTCAAATTTGTTTAGTATTTTTGACCTGGAAGGAACATCTTAGGAAAGAAAAATTGTCATAACTATCCAACTACAAGATTTTGCACTCTACATTCATTAGGACCAGTGATCATAGTATATCTGCAAAGGTATCTTCATTTATAAAGAGAGTTGTATAATAAAAAAAAGCAAGATATTGCATATAATGTTTCGTTCACAAATGGCACCATGGGTACCCAGTTTCATACAATCATGTAAAAATAATGAATTACAACCATTCACGCCGTTACAATTTGCTACAATAGATAATCGAGGTAATGTCCCTCGAGTAAGGACCGTGGTATTTAGAGATTTTTTGTTTCATGATAAGAAAACCAATGTGTTAACTTTCAATTCTGATTTACGAAGTGGGAAAATAAGTGAATCGTTTCCTCAGGAAAAGGATCACACTACATCCTTTGAAGCTTGTGTTTATTTCCCTCAAACTTGGGAACAGTATAGATTTAGCGGCCAATGTTTTGTGATATCGAATAAATCTTTAGAACATGTTTCAAAAGAATTGCTTATGAAATACAAAATTTCTTCTCCGAAAATAACACATAAAGAACAAGTTGATGAATTTGTTGAAGAATACTGTCATGTTCCTGATGATAATGATTGGGACGAAGAAGTGCTTAGACAGTGGTATTCTTTGTCAAGATCTTCAAAATCATTATATAGAAAACCTGCACCTGGGAGCCAGCTCACCAATGAGACAAGTAAAACACTAGACAAGATTCAAAGAGGTGTTGATGGGGCAAATGAAGATGCTGGATTAGAGAATTTTGGTATTGTGTGTCTTTGTATTGACACTGTAGATTACTTAAACTTAAAGGACGGCCGAGGAGGCGAAAGATGGATTTATCAAAGATCCACTGAGCAAGATGGAACAGGATTAGAGACCTGGGATGAACAAGAAATCTGTCCATGAGATAGACAAAACAATATTACGATAGACACGATACGATATTATGAAATTTTTTTACATATATAAATGAAGATAGAACTTAAGAAAAAAGCAGAAGCTAATATGCTCGTTAAGAACTTGCAATAAGTACCCAAAATACTGATAAAATAAGTGATATCTCAGATAACACGATTATCCTATTATTTTTGAAAGATAGTACTCACTTTTTTTTCATAGAGTTTTGTTGATAATACAGTACGGACTTCCAACGCCGCCATCATAGATCTTGAGTTACTCCTTAAAGACTAAACCCGTCAAACTACTCAAGTACGTAGAATACTAGAGATGGAAAGCGATATCCCTTACTAAATTCTCCCTGACAGTACTTTGAAGGTTGCAATGATGGTACTTTTTTATCAGTGGTTATTCAAATAAAGTAGCGTCGTATTTTATTGGATAATAGTGTAAACGGTAAGCACGTCTTAAAAATTGGAGATATAAAAGAAAATCATTCTTCTATTTTTGATTAAAATCATTTGAAACATAATCTTCTTCCTTTCTTGGTATGTTTCCCTTCATGCACCGTTAAAGGACTATATATTTACTATGTCTGTCTGTGAAAAGTATTATCCTGAAGAACCTAGACAACCTGAGATCAAAACTAAAACGATCCCAGGTCCACAATGTATCGAAGCATTGGCAAAATTAGATAAGGTATTTGATTCAAGACCCGCTTATTTTGTTGCTGACTACGAGAAATCAATGGGTAACTATATTGTTGATGTGGACGGAAACACATATTTAGATTTATATGCACAGATTGCTTCAATTGCTCTAGGGTACAACAACCCTGAACTGATTAAAGTTGCTAAAAGCCCAGAAATGATTCGTGCCTTAGTTGATCGGCCTGCTTTAGGCAATTTCCCCTCCACGGATATTACAACACTATTAATTGACCTTCTTAAATTTGCACCCAAAGGACAAGATCATGTTTGGTCTGGATTCTCTGGTTCAGATGCCAACGAGTTGGCCTTTAAAGCTGCATTTATCTATTACAGGTTTAAGCAAAGAAAGGGTCAGGATTTCACCACTGAAGAACTGGAAAGCGTAATGAATAATCTACCTCCCGGTTCCCCTGAACTATCTGTTTTATCATTTAAAAGAGCATTTCACGGCAGATTGTTTGCCTCTGGATCGGTTACTTGTTCTAAGCCAATTCACAAACTGGACTTCCCTGCCTTCCGTTGGCCTCATGCTGAATTCCCCAGTTACAAATATCCCTTAGAAGATGAAGAAAATTCTAAATTTAATAAAAGAGAAGATGATCGTTGTTTGAAAACTGCTGAACACTTAATTGAAACATGGCCGATCAAGGTTGCTGCGCTAATTATTGAACCCATTCAATCGGAAGGTGGTGATAATCATGCTTCAAAGTACTTTTTACAGAGTTTAAGAGACTTGACATTGAAACATGGTATTGTGTACATCATAGATGAAGTTCAAACAGGTGTTGGTTCCACAGGAAAATTCTGGTGCCATGAATATGCTGATATTCAACCACCAGTTGATCTAGTAACATTCTCAAAAAAATTCCAATCTGCTGGATATTTCTTCCATGATCCTGCTTTTATTCCAAACCGTCCATACAGACAATTTAATACTTGGTGTGCCGATTCAAGTAAAATTATCCTTGCTAATGCCATTGGTAATGAGATTATCAAGAATAATTTATTGGAACAATGTTCTAGAGTGGGTAATTACTTATTTACCAAATTGGAAGATTTACAAAAGACATATCCTGAATTGTTCCATAATTTGAGGGGCAAGGGAAAAGGAACCTTTATTGCATGGGATTTACCAACTGCTGAAGAAAGAGATTTATTACTAAATAAATTGAGGCTACATGGCTGTAATGTTGGAGGTTGTGCTGTCACTACGGTTAGACTAAGACCAACTTTAACATTTGAAGAAAAACACGCTGACATCTTTGTTGACGCATTAGCTAAATCTATCGCTGAATTATGATGTTTATACATTGCTCTAATATACATTATATTTCAAATATGATTTTTGGCTATCTTTATGTAGAATGATTAATAAAACAAATATTCATTTTCTTTAATTTTCTATACAACTATAAAGATGCGTGCAAAATACCTTTGCATTGCCTGTAGACCAATTTCAAATAACTACTCACCAAATAGCTTTTTGACTCTTTTTAATACAGAATCCTTTTCTGGATCGTAAGGATGATCCTTTGAGGGTATTTCCAAAATAGCTGGGAATGGATTTACATATGCATCAATTTTAGACCTAATGATTTCAGCAACATATTGATTAATCAATAGAATCGCGATATCATCTCTTTCCTCTGTGAAATGTTCAAAGATGTTAGAAATTTCCTCTCTTGTTGTCTTACCTTCTTCGAAAACGAAAAAGTTTTTATCAGCTAGTTCTGTATTACTGTTTGAGATTTGACCGATACCGGCTAGAAGAAGGCCTGTTGTCGTATTCTCATCACCTATCACTGCCAAAAGTCTACGTTTCTCAGCCATTGTAGTTCTTATTTGTGGAAGTCTTCGCCCTTCTCAATAATGATGACTGTTAGAAGAGTTTGATTAAGTTGGTTGCTAATTTGCTCGTTACGTAATTTTTCACCGATGTCCCTAAATTTGATATGTACAATGTTGGCAAGAAAGCCAGAAAATAAAAAGATTAAACTACAAGGTATACAAGGGATCTGTTGTGATTATCGCAATCATCGAGAGAATTATGGCACACAGTATAACACTAACGAGATGTGCGTTACAAATTCTGCGAAGTTTTGTTTACAAGAGAAGTTTTAGCACTTTATACAATGTTACATATTCCGGACATAACAAATGGTCTACCATTAAACATCAGAAAATGAAGAACGATGCTATAAAAAACAAGATAGCCAATAAAATATCGATACAGATAGCCCTTGCTGCCAGGCAAAATGATACAAACCAGTTGAATACGTTAATTGAGATGGCTGCAAAAAATAACGTGTCCAAGAAGGTAGTTGAAAATGCCATAAACAAAGGTACATCAGGTGGTAACAGCAATTCTGGAGATGTAGACAGTAACCTGTGTTTATATGAAGGAATGGGTCCCGGTGGGGTTGCATTCGTTATTGAATGTACCACCAATAATAAAAACAGGGCTATTAGCTTGGTAAGAAGTGCGTTTACGAAGGCAAATGGGTCTATGACTCCGACTCTATACCAGTTTGATAAGAGAGGTTATCTTCTAGTAATACCTCCCACGGATTTAGATTCAGAGGAAAAAGTTTTAGAAAGTGGCCTTGAAATCGACGGCGTGGAAGATATTGAACAGATAGAGGTGAAGGAAAGTGACCCGGAAGTAAACCTTTCTTTAAAGAGTTCGCAACCGGAAGTTTCATTATATGAAGTTACGATCACTGAACCATCTGAGACGAGCAAAGTTGCAGATGATTTCATCAAGGCAGGGTTTATTATAAGGGAACAGATACGAAATAAATACATCCCTAAACGGGACATGGTAGTAACCATTAAAGACCAAGAAACCATTGCAAAATTAGAGAAACTGGAAGATCAACTTGATGAGATTGAAGATATTAAAGACTTTTACACAAATGCGCGATACTAAATAGCATCCAAACAAATGCCGTAACTACTTGTATATAATAATACATCCAGACTTTATCTCAGTATCTGACATAGAGTCCATTTTTTTGATCGCATTTACATTTTACTCCTGAATATTCTATGCAACGTTTATCGCCGCTCGAGGAAAAAATGGGCCTGAAATTTGGAAAATTCCGATCTGACGTTGCTAAAAATAAGTCTTGTATATCTGACATTATTTGATCCAGGTTCTTCCTCGAAATACAGTAATAGTACACAACAAGTTTTCTTGATCAAATCTCACCGCTGGTATTATACACTACTAAACATTGAATCCTGAAGAGTTTTCAAGAAATTACTTCAAAAATTAATCAGTCAGGAAATTGGGTATCGTTCAGCTCAGCTCCAAAGAAAAGAGCTTTTGTTGATAACTTCACCTTAGCAAGTATAGTGTTTTTCATTTTTACTGCTTATGGATATAATACAGCAACTACATCGGTTTATTCCTCAATTACCATTCACTTCATCTGAATTTTGAGATTTTCTCCTTTTCGTTCGTTTTTACTTCAAACTACAAGTTACTTCAATTCTTTAATACCCCGTTTTTTAATTATTATTACTTTTACCTTTTCAATATAATCCTGAAATGATTTCAGTTTCATTCTTTTTTGCATTCTTAGCCATATTTTTTAGATCAACAGTTGCTCAAACGTTTATGCAACCATTACCGGGAAACGAAACTACAACACCATCTAATCCCCGGAGCTCAAGTTCACAAGAACCATCGCAATCATCAAACTTTCTACCACTATCCACTATACCTAACGAACTTGTAGATTTTTCATCAGATCTCACTTCATCTTCAAGGACAACCTCGGGCATTGTTTCCCAACCGGAAATTTCGACTACCTTCCCAGTAATACCAAGCATAACGTCCATTTCTACAATAAACTCAAGAACAACACCAATTTCATCTTCTGTTGTCCAGTTTTTTTCAACATCTGGCAAGGAATCAACAAGTTTAGCATCTGCATCATTTTTTTCCTTTGAATATTCTTCGTCAACTAGTGTTAGTTCAAACATCCCATTACCAGCTATTTCATCTTCATTTTCTTCACCAATAACATCCACTTATACCTCCAGTATCCCATCTTCTACATCTACCTCCACACCTTCTTTGACTTCGTCCACGTCATTTTCCACAAGTCATGGTTCAACTATACATACAATCTCTTCTACTGCAGGGCTATCTTCAAGTACAACCTCTTCAGAATCCACCTCCAGCACATTACTTTCATCATATGATCCTCACAAGACAATAACCAGTATCATTCAAGGTAAGACGGTTTTATCAAATCTTTATACTACAGTGACATATAGTCCAATACCGACAGCAAGTGCATCCAAGAATAATAATAACGATGAACATACCGGCATAAGTAAGAAAAATAGGAATATAGTCATTGGTTGCTGTGTGGGACTTGGTATCCCATTATTACTTTTTATTTTATTGCTACTCTATCATTTTTGTATCAGATCTAGGAAAACAAACTTTATTGATTCAGATGGAAAAGTGATTACTGCGTATAAGACCAATAATTTTATGAAATTCTATAACTTGCTTGTTGGAAAGGCAAGAAGCAATGAAGAATATCATACAAAATCATCACTAGATAATAGCAATGTTACAATGATCAATAATAACAATGATGCAACGGCGGAAATTGATGGTGACTTCATTGTAAATAATGGCGGATATAACTTTGATAACGATGACATTATAGCTCAGCGAAATCTCCGAAATGACGATAGGTCAATGATTACATCCAGCAACGGATCTGATGGCTTATCAAGTAACATATCTCATAATGAGTCACACCTCCCCTTCCCTTCAAATAGAGATGAAGAGTTGAATAGTGAATTCATGTCACAACTTATCGAAGATTTTAATACTAACAACCACGCATTGAATGTCACTAATCCTTAACAGCTTATATAGATAAACAGCATCCTTTAAGCTTCATGTTATTGCATGACAATCCTTTTAATACTCATTCTCTCTAGGCATATTTCTCATCTTGTCCCATATATATATATATCGCATCAAATACTAAATTGAAAAAATACAATTTTTCTTAAATTAGATAATCAACTTCTGAAATTTAATAAAATGATAAAAAACTGTTGCTTTACGTTTATATATAGCAGATTGATTAAGGTGAGAAGTTACAAGCAAATATCGTAAAAATAAAGAAGTTATGACTTTTTTAGTAATCCATATTAATCTATAATTTTTAACCGTTATGTAATAGAGTGGATGAGTGAGTAAAGGTTGTTGAAGTAGTTCTCTATTATCCTGATGGATAGTTTTCTTGCGTTCTATTTGGTCTGTCCCTCTTTTAATGGAACGTATATATCTATTATGTAACGTCGACTTCGTCGACTTATATATGTTTTCAAGTTCAAGCGGGTAATCGCTGATTGACTAATCGTCCATGAGATTTAGGGTTAATCCGTAATTAGGTAACCGATGTGTGACACTCGATTACTATATTACACGTTAAGGAAATGCTTCCGCGATAGTTTAATGGTTAGAATGGGCGCTTGTCGCGTGCCAGATCGGGGTTCAATTCCCCGTCGCGGAGATTACTTTTTGTTTAATCCAGTTTTAATGTATTCATTCTAGTATAATGTCTTTTGATGCGTTAAAGCCGCTCTTCTTTTGGCTTTATTGGTAACAGGTAATTATATTATGTTATATAAAATGGAATAATAGTGTATAAAGCTCAATCTGGGAATGCAATTGAACTAAACAATGTGGTAAGTAGAATAAGGAAATTAATATTGCTTTCTTTTTATAACTTCAAATTATTGTTCTTCCTTCTTAATTTCTAACTTTTATTCTTTAAACTTCCAATAAACCTTCAATCAATAGCAATGTTCATTTATATGGAAAATCGTTTTCTTCGACGGCGATAAATGTCGTTGACATCATCAATTGTATTGTTAGCTAGCAGGTAAGATCAAATAAAAAGCGTTCACGTGATAAACTTCAGCTCAATACGTGACACCATTTCAAAAAAAATGGACGCGACCGGAATCGAACCGATGACCTCTTCCTTGCAAGGGAAGCGCGCTACCAACTGCGCCACGTGCCCATATGTTAACAAATTTAGTACCACTGGTTTATGTGAATCGAGGTCGAGGTCTTTGCTATTAGTACCTGTATAATACATTCCAAAGTCACTTATTCTTTTATTCCATATTTTAGAATCTCGATCTTAAGGTAAGAATTTATCGAGAATTAGAATCTAATTTCGATCCAACAATGTCCGATTGCTTGTTACTTGAAGAAATTCTTGTCATTGTTGTTTTTAAAATAATACTGTCTTTAATAATAAAGTAATTGATCGGTTTCTTATAAATAATATACAAATTAATTTACTTGTACAACCTTGGTTTGCTGGAAATAAATATTCTGCTGGAAATAAATATTCGATAGTGGTACTATTAATATTCTATGGATAAAATGTTAGATATCAAGTTGGTACAGGATCTAGTCGAAATCACGACGCCGTTTTCCAGAATAGGAAAGGAAGAGTGACAATACTGGATATGTAAACAACGATGAGACATGATGTTATTAGTTTACTCAATTTGGTAAACGATGAAACATGA